>OX451739.1:1386657855-1386840355 GCA_948472305.1 Vicia faba
AACTTACATTCATCAGAGCAAATACATCAGAGATCTTCTGAAGAAATTTGACCTCTCAGAATGTAAGCCATCAAAGATTCCAATGCATCCCACGTGCATTCTGGAAAGAGAAGAGGTAAGCAAAAATGTAGAACAAAAAGTCTACAGAGGTATGATTGGTTCTCTCCTCTATCTGACTGCTTCAAGACCTGACATATTATTCAGTGTTTGTATCTGTGCTAGATTCCAATCAGATCCTAGAGAATCTCACTTAACAGCTGTTAAGCGAATTTTCAAGTATCTGAAAGGTACTACTAATCTGGGTTTGTTTTATAGAAAATCTAGTGATTACAGCTTAGTAGGCTACTGTGATGCTGATTTTGCTGGAGACAGAGTGGAACGTAAAAGTACTTCTGGAAGCTGCCAGTTTCTGGGAGAAAATCTGATCTCTTGGTCCAGCAAAAGGCAATCAACAATTGCTCTATCAACAGTAGAAGCTGAGTACATAGCAGCAGCAGGATGTAGCACACAAATGCTCTGGATGAAAAGTCAGCTTGAAGACTTCCAGATTTTTGAGAGTAACATTCCTATACTTTGTGATAATACTTCTGCTATTTGCTTAAGTAAGAATCCCATTTTACATTCTAGAGCTAAGCATATAGAAATAAAACATCACTTTATTAGGGACTATATTCAGAAAAGGTATTTTGAACTTAAAATTTATAGATACAGACCATCAATGGGATGATATCTTTACTAAACCCCTTTCAGAAGATAGGTTTAATTTCATTCTGAAACATCTCAGCATGAAAGTGTGTCCAGAGTGAAAATGTTTTAATTCCATATATTTACCTTCAGAATGTAATTGTTTTACTGTGAACTTCTGATCAATCTCCTTTCATAAAGATAGAACATGCAGATTGTATCAGATGCAAGTCTAAAGATCTGAGAGTCTAAGCTCAAAGACAGACGTGCTGATCACTACATCAAACAAGTGTCATCCAATCATCAGCATATCTCTGAAGCAGAACGCGTGCACGCTTCTGAGAAGGCAAAGCGCTGATTGGGTGCATTGAGACACATGTCTGGTAACCGTTTTTAAGTATCTTTCTCAAATCCCCCAAAATCAGCAAGCATTTAATGAAAAGTAATCATGCTTTTAAAATGCAATCATGATTTTTCTCTCTCTTAAAAAACGTTTATCTTTTCAAAATAGTTTTGAAAACTCTCTTTAAGCACATTAATCTCTCATTCTCATTCTTTACGTTTTCTCACTGATACTCAAGCATCTTCTGCATATTTCTATGTTCATCTCTTGCAAAACCTATTTTCCTCAGTTTATTCTCAAAACCCTTTTAGTGTGAACATGGCAACCTCCAGCAGTGCTTCTGCAGGTCCTCAGAAGAAAGCATCATCTGAGCAATATCAAGTGCCATTCAGAACTCTCCTCACTCCTGTGAAGAATCTCGAAGTGCTTTCTGAATTAATAATTGATTTTGGAAGCTTGAAGGAGAACGGATTTGACCTAACTGAAGAAGTTAGGGCTCAGAAGTGGGAAAGGTATTTTGACAGGTTGGTTGGACCAACATTCCCAATGCTAGTCAAGGAATTCTGGATTCACGCCAAGGCTTCAACACATCTAGTCACCTCCTTTGTTATGGGGAAGAAGATTGTGATCACTGAGGATCACATTGCAAGGCTAATCGGTTACAGTGGCGGTGGCGTCCGTTGTGTGGACATGGCTGAAAGATGTGCTGATGTAGGTGTGATAGCTGCAAGGATTTTCACTCATGGGGTGCCCAGCAGCAAGATTAAAGATCTGAAGGATCATTACAGAGTGTGGGCTAAGATAATTCTGGGGTTCTTCAACCACAGGAAACCAACCAGTTCTCCTGATTACATAAATGTGGATCAGCAGTTTCTGATCTACTTTATTGATCAGAAGGTAAAGATCAATCTGGCTCACTTCCTGTTCAACCACCTCAGAACAAGTGTGAAGGAAACCAGGGAAGAAGAAAGAACCAAGAGGGATTGGATACCTTTTGGAAGGTTGATATCAGATATTCTGACAGAGAATAGGCTGATTGAGCATCTGATAGAAGCTCAAGAGCTAAGAAATATTGAACCAACAGTTAGGAAACCTCTGAATGCAAAGAACTTGAAGAAGATGAAGCTGATAGAGAATATTCAGAAGGAACCCAGAGCTACTCATATTGCTGATATCACCAGCAGAAGAGTGCCTCTGAGTGACTTTCCGTTATTTTCTGAAATTGAATCCAAACCAGAGGTGGTTCTCAGGTACTTGGATGCGTGCAAGGCAGATGGTTCAGATCCAAATCTGATCATCAAAGCTCTGCATCAACCTCAGCAAGAAGTGACTCTGAAGAAGACGAAGAAGAGGAAGGCACCATCAGAAGGATCATCCCAGCAGACACCCAGGAAAAGAGGTAATTCATCTGCTGCTTCTGTTTTAAATTCTTCTACTATTCCAGCATCTATTCCTCCTCAAACCTCTCATAGAATCTCAATCCCCATCCCTACCATAGATGAAACTGTATCAGAAGAGGACCCTTCTGAGGCATTAAAACTCAGAAGACCCAGAACCAAACATCCCAAACAACCAACAATCTCAACAACATCAGCAATTGACCAAGTGTTGTCTGACATTGATCAACACACCTCTGATCAACCAATCTCTGAACCACAAACTGTTCCTCCTCCACAACCAGAACAACAGCAATCTGCTGAAGAACCAGAACAACAACAACCACTCTCACAAATTCCAGAAGAACCCCTTATCCCTGAACAACCAGCAATTCCGTCTCCCTCTCCCCAACCAGAAATTAATCCACCATCACCTCAAACAGAGTTTCATCACTCTGAAACTCCTTCTCCTCAACCATCTGAACCTCATTCACCTCAACCATCACCTTTGGCAATCTAGCTTCCAGGTGGAACAACTATCACCTTAGCACAATTGCCATCCCAAAACCAAAACAACCAGATGTTGGCTCTGGTATTATGAATTTTGAAACAGATGTGCTGCAATGGATTGCTTCTTTGAAGCAAGTCTGTCCTGGAATGATTGACCCAGCTGCTTCTGATCAGCTCTGGTCACAATTCAGACTTTGGGTACGTGCTGAAGCCCTCAAGTTGCAGGATATCAACTATGAGCAGGCACAACAAAATTTCAGCAAGCTTCTGAATGAAGTTGGAAGTCAGCTTCTGATAGAAGACGTGCTCCCTCTGGATAGTGAACCTTGGTCTGAGAAACAGCAAGCTGCAAAGGTGCAATCAGAAGAAGACAAGACCATTCAAGCTGAAGAAAGTCAAGCAGAAGATGTTGCTGAAAGCTCTCAGAAGCTTCCTGCTTCTGATGCTTCTCAAGCTGCCTTGGACAGGCAGACTCTGGAAGAACTAAGGCTGAATGACATGCGTCTGCAGCAGCGGATGGATGAAAGCGATCAGAAGATGAAAGAGAGAACAGATGTGCAGGATAGCAAGATTGACACTGTTGTCAGCATGGTGCACAAGCAGAATGAGACTGCTGAAAAGATCCAAGCCATGCTGGAGAACCTGTTCACACGCTTGCCTCCTCAACCTTAGTCTCTTTTATCATTCATGTCATTTTTCATGTTTTCCTTGATTTTCTAATGTACTGTTTGAATATGTTTTGTACTATTTTCTTGTTTTGATTCTGAACTCTCTTAATATGATTAGTTTTTCTGATCTTAATTGTTTTAGCACATCACCTACACCTTTTGATTGCTGGCAAAAAGGGGGAGAACAAGAATGATATTTTAATCAATAACGGCTAACTAGACAGAAATTCTCAAACATTCTAACTCTATTACTTGAAAATGTTTTTTCTGTTTTGCTTAAAGTCTACAGGTACAAGGAAGCTCCTGGACACTCTGAAGACTTGAAGCTCTGAAGCTCTGATCACTATGAAGCTCTGATCCGCTCTGATATTCTGATCCAAAGCAAAGCTCTGACAAGAAAAGCTCTGAAGCTCTGCTCTGACATAAAGCTTCTGATAAGTCAAAGACTCTGATACTCTGATGTTCAAAGAAAGGCAAAAAGATTTGATCCTGAAGAACACGTGTAATCAAAGGGAAGTAATAAACTCAGGGGGAGTATCTCTCAACTCTGATATCTCTTTACTCCTTATCCTTTTACTTCTTACTCTGATACATATCTCAGATACCTTTTCACGTTATTTTCATTTAAAAATATCTAGTTTTTGTCATCATCAAAAAGGGGGAGATTGTTAGAACAAAGTTTGAATCTACTACCCTATATTTAAGTTTTGATGATAACAAAGTGAAAAGATATAGTATTTATAAGTTTCATGTATGAACTATCTGCTGCCTAAAATTATTATGTTCTGACTTGCAGATACTCTGATTGAGATAAGCAAGATCACATCTATTCAGCATCAGAACTTGATTTCAGACACCAGCATCATAAGTTGCCATATCAGAATGTCAGAATCAGATGATCAACTCACGTACATGCTGAAGCCTGATGAACAAGACTGCGCTCAACACTCTGATAAAGAAACACAACAGTTCATCAGCAGCGAAGCAGAGTCAGAATGAGCCAAGCCAGAACTTGCATTAAGTAAGCAACGGTACTGTGCATTGAAAGCAAATTAATTCCAACGGCCTCATTCCAGACAAGATCTGCTCAATAAGGAAAGTTTGTTGTTAGCATTGAATCAAGAATATTGCATCCAACGTTCATCATCTCAGTGCTATATAAACAAGACTTTGAAGATTGAAATGGCTAATGCTCTCCAAATCTCTACACGCACAAAAGCTAATCATAATCTTCTTTCTCTCAGTTTTGCTAAACCACACATTCTTATATTCTATCATTGTTTAGCAATCTAGTTTCTAAGCTTCATTTTGTGTATACATCACAGTTGTGATACAGTTTTGTAGAAAACATCCACACACTTAGTTTTATCTCTTTGTAAGAAAGTGTTACCTTGACAAACCGGGTTGTGGTTTGGATCAAGAAGGCTTTAGCAGTTGTTAAAGCAGTCTGTAATATTCAGTTGAATATAGTGGATTAAGACCTCGTTGGAGAGAGGCGAAATCACCTTGACGGGTGGACTGGAGTAGTTTGAGATCAAACGAACCAGGATAAAAATATCTTGTTCATTGCATTAGATTTCAGTTTTACAATTCAACCCCCCCCCCCCCCCTTCTTGTGTTTTTCACCACTTCAATGATCATTTGTGGCCCAAACCTATGATTGCAAGCCCAAGTATGTTAATTTGATCCCTTTGATCTAATAACCTTGAGATTCATTGTTTGGAGGTTTTGGTTCTACCAATCCTCTAATGGATCTTCATCAATTTTGGTCAACACGGATCACTTAAACATTGTTGATCACTAAATGTTGCCTTGAGAATTCTAAAATGGATGATATACTTGACAAAAATCAAATGCAACTTGTTGTGTGAAGGATTTGGTTTTACCAATCCTCTAATGAGTTCCAAATTCAAGTTTCAAGATGGTCATCCAACTAACCATTAACTTCTAATAGTTGACTTTATGTTATACCTTTTTTTATGCTTTATGTACCATTTACTTTAAGCATTTACATTTCATGCTATTTTAATATTTGCTCACTTAAGCATTTACTTTTATTTCATTTTTATTTTGCTCACTTTATCTTTTCCTTTCCTTTTAAAGACACTTAATAATCAACATGAACCATAAAAAAAATATAATGATACTTGGACTATTTGGTTACTATCCTTGGCATTATGGTGTGATGCACTTCTTGGACTTAGAATTAGAGACCTTGGCCTATGTTGGAGACCTTGTGATCTCAATTGATATTTTGTCTGGAGTTCTTGAGGTTTACCTCAGGAAATTGGGTTATTTGTTTGTTTTGTGTGCAGGTCATAGTGATTACAAACTTTGTCTGTAATATGGAATTCATCAGTATACAGCTGTTACTCAACCCAATTTTTGTGAAGACTTAATACACTTGAAGTTTGGTTTTTTCAAGATGTCTAGTATGTTTACTTTCTTGGTTTCACTCCAAAGAATGGGAGATCTATCTAGACTCATAATGTCAAGTGTTGGCTTCTTGTTGGTTAGACGTGTCTCTTCCTTAGCTTTTACCTTATGCTTTAGGATAGTCTCTTCATCTCCTCCCATCATCTTTAATTTTCAAAATCTTCTCTTCTTTTTCAAAACCTTATTTGTTTATAAAATAGAACCGCTTTCATAATAAACCTCGACTTTGTCGAGTTCCTTTTCTTTTAAACTTCTTTTCTTTAAACAAACATCAATTCATTTAATCATACTTTGACATCTTTCAAAACTTACAAAAACATTTCAGCTCATTCAAACTCTATTGTGCGCCCGAGCACCTTTTCCCTTCAAAACTTTTTTCAAGATGAGACATGATTCATTAATAGTCGAGCAACATTCTCATATCCCCATGGTTATAAAGGTGTCGATTATTCCACTTGAGTACTAGAGGCATTCTTAAACCCTCACTCTTGCTGACGTAAGGTCCATCTTTCCCACACCTTGTGGGCGTTAGTCGAGATTTCTCTCCTAACAATGATGACTTGTCTCCTTTTTTAAAATCAATCAACAGACATGTGTTTTCTATCCGGGCTACGGTGCTCTGACTTTCCCACTGCACGAGGGAGTATGTAGGCACTAAGTGTTACGACCCAAGGCGAATAACAAAAATAATAAAAAAAAACATTTCATTTTCTTTTGTTTATAAATACTCGTTTCTTTCTTTTCCTTTAGCAAGTATACCTTTACATGGCACTCCTTTTAAAATAAACCAAACAAAGTGGATCCTGTAGAGTATCGTAGATGCTTAGGCTGCTAATACCTTCCCTTTGCATAACCAACCCGCGTACCTCGATCTCTGATCTTTTTGGGTTTTGTTCACTTTTTTCCCATTTCCCTTTGAAAATAATAAAGTGAGGTGGAGACTTCATTGTGTTGAGATAAGTTAATTGATGGCTTAATCTCAAATCATTACCACTACATTTCTTTTACATATCATCACTGTCACATTTTTCGTTCTCTCTTAGTTCTGATTTGCGCGTGCGACAACGGCTGGAAGGGAACAAGGATATTTATTTTTGGAAAGCACCTTAAATGTCATTGATCAAGTTTCCAAATGCTCCTTCATACTTCTCCTATTTAAACAAGCTTTGAGGATAAATCGTTTATAATTTCACACGTATAGTAACACTGCTATCATCTTTCAACCTCAAACGTTCAACATTAAAATTGTGTAAAACATCACTTGTATTGTGATACTGTTTTATTAGAAACACTATTGAACACTTTTATTCATACATTGTTTAGATAAATTCCTTGAGAAAAACCGGGTTGTAGTTTATACCCAAGAAGACTTTGACGGTTGTCAAAGTAGATTTATAATCAAGATTGATTAGTGAATTAAGACCTCGTTAAGAGAGGCGAAATCGCCTTGGCGGGTGGACTGGAGTAGTTTGAGTTCAAATGAACCAGGATAATCAAATTGTTCTTTACTATATGTTTTAAAAATCCCAATTTAAACCCCGTTTTCTTATGTTTTTCCATACTTCATGGTGGAAATGAAAAAATGAATTCTAGCCTTAAGAGTTCAAATGAGATCTTAGAAGGGGTCAATTGGCTATCAAAACATTTGGAAATAGGTGGAATGGGCATCTTATTTATAGGAGAAGATTAGGAAATTCTTAAGCGTGCGAATGGGAGAATGATTGAGTGAATTCGTATGAATCTAAAACATGAGCAATGTGTGACTTGCTTGGCATCAAAAATCATCAAAAACCTACACTTCATTGTGCCTATTTCTTTTGGAAAGTTGATAAACATGATTATAAGAAAAAACACGTAAAAACTTTGTGTTTAGAGGCCAAAACAATCCAAACTAATTCTGACTTTGAACTTATAAACATTTTCAGTAAGCTAACTTTAAAGCCATGGTACCAATAATGTAGGGCACTATATGATGTGGTTTTTGAAGCATATGAGAGAGCTTAAATCAATGATGAACAAATTTGGGGAAATTCACAAAAGACCTATAATATTTTCTAATTTTCAAAAACTTTCTATGAATTTTCATGTGTTTCTCATAAAAAAATTATATTAGACATCCCAAAGATTGTTGTGGAAAAAGAATGGGCTCTAGGAGACAAAAATTGGCCAAGTTATGAGCATTTGAAGTCACGTGAGGGGACTTG
This sequence comes from Vicia faba, assembly GCA_948472305.1. NCBI lineage: Eukaryota > Viridiplantae > Streptophyta > Magnoliopsida > Fabales > Fabaceae > Vicia > Vicia faba. Next base: position 1,386,666,077 of record OX451739.1, read on the forward strand.
ACAGCCTATGTAGAACACTTGTAATATTTCACAATCATTACTGATATTTCACAAAAGATTTGCTTGAAAATATTAAATTTTTTTGTGTATAACCCTTTAAAGAGAAACATATCTTTGGAATCACTGAAAAATCTCAGAAGATGGACAAGATATAGCCCTTGGAAGTTTAAAACCCTAGCCCTTAGATCATCAAAATGACTTGGGAACCCCTTTCAATCTTGACATTATTTGTTGTAAAAATACTTTTTCTATGTGAAGATAAATTGTTAGGGATGATAATAAGAACCTATAGCAATAATAACCACTTCCAAATGTTGAGAAATGAGGGACTTATGCACTTGTGATCAAGGAATCAAGAACTTGTCCAATTAGATCAAACTTCTTCAATCAATTCTTGCATATTTTAACATCCTTTGGAAAATTGAAGCATGATGAATCATAATAGACCTTGTCATGAAATTGATTTAAAGCACTCTCAATGATAAAACTTAAATTTTAGTGAAGCTTTGTTGAAGAAGGCATGGAAATAAACTTATGAACCTATGAACCAACTTTATGAAATGTGTTGTGCCCTCACCTATAGTATCATCATTTATAGATAAAACAACCATTACATTTGTTAGTTAAAAGTTAATCAACACAAGCCATATATGATCATATTACACAAATCAAAGTGCTTGGTGATCCCTCATGAGCAAACCTAGAGATAGGGAGAAGAACCAAAACCTAGTGTGTGATCTTGATGTATTGATAAAATTAGATAAAGAGGGATCTTAGGCGGAAAAATTGGGGTATAACATCAGGTCGGGCTAGTTATTGGGTTTTATTGTAAGTCAAATGGTATTGAGGTGGATCTTGACAAAGTAAAGGCCATAAAAGAAATGCCAGCTCCAAGAACAGAAAAAGAGGTTTGTGGTTTCTTAGGAAGATTGAACTACATTTCAAGGTTCATATCTCACCTAACTGCTACGCGCGAGCCTATATTCAAATTACTTTGAAAAGATCATACAATGGTTTGTAATGGTGATTGTCAGACAGCCCTCGAGACAATAAATAAATATTTACAAGAGCCGCCAATCTTGATGCCACCAGTTCATGGAAGACCGCTCATCTTGTACTTAACAGTGCTTGAAGGGTCAATGGGATGTGTATTAGGACAACATGATGAAACAGGTATAAAAGAGCATGAAATTTACTACCTCAGCAAGAAATTCACCGACTACGAAACCAGGTACTTACTTTCTGAGAAGACTTTTTGTGCTTTCGCTTGGGCTACTAAACGATTAAGGCAGTATATATTAACTTACACCACTTGGTTAATATCAAGAATAAATCACTTGAAGTATGTGTTCGAAAAAGCATCTCTTATAGGAAGAATTTCCCAATGGCCAATGTTAATATCTAAGTACGACATTCAATATGTTACTTAAAAGGCCATTAAGGGTAGTATATTAGCTGATCACCATGCTCATCAGCCATTTCCAGAATATCAACCAATGAAGTTCGACTTTCCAACCCAAGATGTCAGGGTTATAAGTGACTACGAAATACCAGGACTCGACGAAGGACCTGAACCAGGGGCCTATTGTACCCTCGTGTCTGACGGTGCTTCAAACACACTAGGGCATGGTATTGGGAAAGTATTGACTTCTCTGAAGAATTTTCACAAACCTTATACTGCAAGGTTATGTTTTGACTTCACTAAAAATTTTGCTGAATACGAAGCTTGTATCTTGGGACTAGAAGCTGCTATTGATCTAATAATTAAACACCTAGAAGTTTATGGAGACTAAACATTATTTATATACCAATTCAACGGTGAATGGGACACTAAACATCCCAAACTGATTCCATAATGGGATCATGTTTTGAAGCTAGCTATGTAATTTACTGATATTACATTCGGTCATAATCTGTGAGAAGATAATCATATGGAAAATGCCCTGGAAACTTTAATAACCATGTTCAAAGTGACGTAGACAAACCATGAACCATGCATTACAATTAGACATTTTGAAGCACTTGCACATTGTGTTGCCATTAAAGAAGGACCAGATAAAAAGCCTTGGTTCTATGACATCAAAAGGTATCTCGAGAAGCAAGAATATCCAAGATATTCCTCTATGATTGACAAGCGTACTTTGTGGAAGCTAGCTTCAAAGTTCTTTCAAAAATGGTGATGTGGTGTACAAAAGAAACTACTATATGGTGTTGCTCAAGTGCGTGGAGAAACATGAAGCGGATGCACTTATGAGAGAAATCCATGAAGCTTTCAGAACTCATACAAATGGACATGTCATGGCTAGAAAGATCTTGTGAGTAGGTTATTATTGGTTGAAAATGGAAGTTGGTTTCTACCATTATACAAGGACATGTTACAAATGCTAAATCTATGCTGACAAAATGCATGTACCACGAATACTCTAAATGTCCCGAGTTCTCCTAGGCCATTTTCATGTAGGGAATTGATATGATAGGAATGATAAAAAGGAAAGCCTTTAACGGACACCGGTTCATACTAGTTTCCATCGATTACATCACCATATGGGTGGAAGCTACGTCCTACGCAAATGTGACAAGAATGAAGGTGTGAAAAACACAAAAGGGTGGGGTTGAATTGGGTTTTTAAAACAAAAAAAAATTCTTTAAAAATATTCCCCATATATCAGAGCTTACACTTCAGAGCCTTCTGGAGTTTCTTGGCTACTGTTTAACAGAACTTATGTAGCACAAAAGCAGAATTAATTCTCTTTGAATGTCTTGGCCACACCATCCATCGTAAGTAGGACCTGTTTGCTAAATTATTAACAATGACAAACATTAGAGTATCAAAATTATTCATACAAACTTTGATACGGTAGGAGAACTACCTTGGTTTGTTTTTCATTTTATTGTAATTGTTGCGGATAGCAAGAGTCGCCACTGAATTTTATTTTATCCAATAAAGGAAAGGGTGAAAAGAACAAGAGAGACATTTTTAGAATTTTCTTGAGTTCGGGGGGTAGATTATGAAAAGGGAAGGTGTTAGCACCCTTTTCATCCGTAGTTATCTACGGGTTATTAATTTCTTGATCACTTTAAAATACTTTATAAATGTGTTTGTGTTTCTTTGAAAGTATTTTTCAAAAGTGCCTTCGCTTAGGCGAACTTTGTAATGATTCCCGTCTCTATAAGAATGTATACAAAGTGTTGACTTTTGAAAATATTTCAAGAAAGTATTAGTGCATTGAAAGATGTTTGAACATGTCAATGTAAGGCAATTTTTGTGATGATTCTCATATCGTTGAGAATGTATACAAAAATGTTTGTTTTGACAAATGTTTTGAAAGTGCGAGGTGCAAAAGGTTTTGTTTGTGAGCAAGAAATTACGACCAATCTACCTACTCAAAGAAGTCTTTGTTCCTTTCCTCCTCCTTTAGATAGGGTTATTTTACCATTGTCTGGTAAGGAGCAATATCATTGGATGCGAGGGACGGACGTGGGTTGTCATATAGTCATAGAAGGAAACTTGTAAGATATTTTAGCAATTGTCGTGAGGGACTAAGATCATTTTCCGATGGCAACTTTGAAGGTTTGTCGAGGGACTATGATCTTTCGATCGAGGGTCTTTGGTAAACTATCTCACGTTTGGTGGACATGATTGTTTATATACGAGGCAACAAGTGTGTGTTACCCTAGAGGTGCAAGTGTATAAAGTGTTTTGTTTTCAAATATTTTATCTTAAATTAAGGTTGTCTAGTATTGATTTTAAGATCTGGCCATATAAACCCTAATTACTAGCAATAATATGGAAAGAGTTCAATTGTGGGATTTAAATGTAATACGCTATTACAATACTTTGGCGGATGGGGGATACAAATTTACAAATGGGGATGACAAGTAAAAATAAAGACTAATTACTATTACAAGGCTTTGACAATTACATAAGTTGTAGCGCGAAATAATAAATTATACAAAAATGTAAAGATAAAGAAAAGAGATTGGTTTTTGGGGTTTTTTGATTGAAAAGGTTTTGTAGTTAATTTAATTGCAAAAGGAGTTAATTAATAAAGCCTAAGTATGATGATTTCAATTATTTTAGAAAATAATTTGAATATTTTATCTAGAAACATTTTTTATAGTGTTAGGCCATCTCCAAGTAATGCAATATGTCCAAAGTAATCTAAAAATATCAAAATTAGGAAATTTAATGTCTGAGCTGACACGGTCTGTGTCAGTGGACATGGGAAACCGTGTCAGGGTCTGCCCTTGCTCTTGCACTTTTTTGTTCCATCCAAATTAACACGGGCACCGGTGTCAGCCCTTGTCCTTCCTGTTTTGCATGTTTATGATTAACACGGGCCGTGTCGTGTGACACGAGCACCGGTGTCAGCCCCTTCCCTGGCCTGCGTTTTTGCTATGTTTTCTCTTTGATCTATCATGTTGTATCCTTTTGAAAGAAAAAAGCAAATAACGTATGGATAAAGATATTACAGTTTGAGAAAATTTACCTCTTGAAGCAAAAACTTTAGAACATGTACGGATGTTTCCGGGAGAAAAGTGGTGATTGATCGAGCTCTTTTGGACCTTCTAAAAGTTATGCCAATCCTTACTTTGTGTTGAAAGTTGCTGAATCACTCCAACCAATTCAAATTGCAAGATATTATTTTTGAGTTTGGAAGACGGTGATAATGAGGGGATAGACTATACAGAAACCTTTGCTCCAGTTGCCAGGTTAGAATCTACCAGACTTTTAATTTCTTTTGTTGTAAATAATGGCATCACTCTGTAACAGATGGATGCCAAAAGTGCATTCTTAAATGGATATATTGACGAAGAATTTTATGTGCACCAACCCCCTGGTTTTGAAAATTAAAAACATCCAGAATATGTATTTAAACTAAAGAAATCACTATATGGTCTGAAACAAGATCCCAGAGCTTGGTATGAAAGACTAAGTAGTTTTCTGTTAGAAAATGATTTTACCAGAGGGAATATGGATAAAACCTTATTCTATAAGCCATTTAAAAATGACATTCTAGTTTGTCAAATTTATGTAGATGATATTATTTTTGGATCTACTAAAGCCTCTCAAGTAAGTGAATTTGCTAAGTCAATGCAGGCAGAGTTTGAAATAAGCTTGATGGGAGAACTCAAGTTCTTTCTGGGCATTCAGATCAATCAAACTCCTTAAGGAACATACATACACTAAAGAAAATACATCAAAGAACTTCTGAAGAAATTCGACTTATCAGAATGTAAGCCAGCCAAAACTCCAATGCATCCTACATGCATTCTAGAAAAGGAAGAGGTAAGTAAAAAGGTAGAACATAATATCTAAAGAGGTATGATTAGTTCTCTCTTATATCTTACACCTTCAAGACTTGATATTCTGTATAGTGTATGTCTATGTGCCATATTCCAATCAGATCCTAGAGAATCTCACTTAACAGCTGTTAAGTGAATTTTCAAGTATCTGAAAGGGACTACTAATCTTGGTCTATTTTATAGAAAAATCAATGAATACAAATTAGTAGGGTATTGTGATGCTGACTTTGCTGGAGACAGAGTAGAAAGAAAAAGCACTTCTAGAAGCTGCCCATTTTTGGGAGAAAATCTGATCTCATGGTCCAGCAAGAGGAAATCCATATATCAGCAGCTGGATGCAGCACACAGATGCTCTAGATGAAAAGTCAGCTTGAAGACTTCAATATATTTCGGAGTAACATTCCTATACTGTGACAATACTTCTGCCATTTGTTTATCTAAAAATCCTATTTTACATTATAGGGCTAAGCATATAGAAATAAAACATCACTTCTTTAGAGACTATATTCAGAAAGGAATTCTCTCTTTAAAATTTATTGACAGAGACCATCAATGGGCTTATGTCTTCACTAAACCACTTTCAGAAGATAGGTTTAATTTCATTTTGAAACATCTCAACATGAAATTATGTCCAGAATAAGAGTTTTATTTATATATTCTTTAACCCTCAGAATTTTATGTTTTTCTTGTGAACATCTCATGAATAATTCTTCAGAAGATAGAAGGACAGTTGTATCATGATCTATCTAAGAAGATCTGAACAGTTCCCATACAATTCATTTCAAAGATAGAAGCATGCAGTTCCCATCATCAACATGTGTCATCCTTTCACATGAGTTTCTTCTAAGACTGGACATTCATTCAAATTCTGAAGGGAATAAAACTTTGATTGGATTCATTGAGACTCGTGTTGTATCGGTAATTGTTTTATATCTCCACGCCATCTCCCTATTTTCAGGAATAATTAATGTTATGTAACATTTCTTTTCAGTATTTTCTTGATAATTAAGTTTTCTATTTCTCTATAAATACACCGTTCACTTTCACTTTCACTTTTTCACTCTCACTTCTTATCTCTACTATTTTCTCTCTACTTTTTGTTTGCAATTTTCTTTCAAAAAACTTCAAAAAGTCTGTGTGAACAATGGCTTCTTCTCAAAGTTCTCAAAGCTCTCAATGTGTTCTTGGCTCTTCTTCTTCAACAAGAGAAAGGTATGAAGAACCTTCAAGAACACTCATGACTCCCATTGATTCATAAGAAGTTCTCTATTAACTCATTATAGACTTCGAAAGTATGAAGGAAAACAACTATTATCTTACTCATGATGTTGAATTTCAAGGGTGGACCAAGTATTTTGATCGTTACTGGGTCCAGTTTTTCCAGAATTAGTTAAAGAATTCTGGATTCACGCTACTACATTAAACCATCAAGTTACTTCTTATGTGATGGGGAAGAAGATAGTAATTTCTGAAGATCTTATTGCAAGGTTGATAGGTCATGACGGCGGAGGCATTCATTGTAGTATCATAGCAGAAAAATGCTCTGACCTAACAACAATTTCAAAAGAGATTTTTCTTCTGGCCAACCATCAAACAATATTAAAGATCTGAAGGACTACTTCATAATTAGGTAAAAAATATACTTGGGCTACATCAACCACAGGAAACCCACAATTTCTCCTGATTATATCAACATTGACCAGCAATTTCTGTTGTACTTCATTGCAACCAAGGAAAAGATAAATCTTCCTCATCTCTTGTTTAATCATCTGAAGACAAGTGTTAAAGAGACTAGAGAATAAGAAAGGACTAAGAGGGACTGGATACCTCTGGGTAGGCTCATATCAAATATTCTGACAGAAAACAAACTGGTAGAATATCTGACTGAAGCTCAGCAGGTCAGCACTCTGGAAGCATGTGCTGGAAAACCTCTGAATGCGAAGAATTTGAAGAAAATGAGGATCATTGACACCATCTAGAAGGATCCAAATGTTGCAAACAAAGAATTCATCACAACAAGAAGAGTTCCTCTGTTCTCTCAAACAAATGCTTCTCCAGAAATCATTGTTAGATATCTGGAAGCTTGCAAAATGGATGGGACTACTCCAGAAGTAAACATTTGTGATCTGGGACAACAGGCTCTAGAGGTTGTTCTCAAGAAATCAAGGAAAAGGAAAGTTGCAGAAGAAGGATCTTCTCAGAAGGTACCCAAAGCTGTTTCTTTTTAAGTGATTTATTTATAACCCTTTAAAAAGAAACTTATCTTTGGAATCACTGAAAAATCTCAAAAGATGGACAAGATATAGCCCTTGGAAGTTCAAAACCCTAGCCCTTAGAGCATCAAAATGACTTGGGAACCCCTTTCAATCTTGACAATATTTATTGTACAAATACTTTTTCTATGTGAAGAGAAATTGTTGGGTATGATAATAAGAACCTATAACAACAATAACCACTTCCAAAAGTTGAGAAATGAGGGACTTATGCACTTCTGATCAAGTAATTAAGAACTTGTCCAATTAGGTCAAACTTATTCAATCAATTCTTGCATCTTTTAACTGCCTTTGGAAAATTGAAGCATGATGAATCATAATAGAACTTGTCATGAAATTTATTTAAAGCACTCTCAATGATAAATTTTAAATTTCAGTGAAGCATTGTTGAAGTAGGCATGGAAATAAACTTATGAACCTATGAACCAACATTATGAAATGTGTTGTTCCCTCACCTATAGTATCATCATTTATAGAGCAAACATCCATTACATTTGTTAGTTAAAATTTAATCAACACAAGCCATATATGATCATATTACACAAATTAAAGTGCGTGGCGATCCCTCATGAGAAAACCTAGAGATAGGGAGAAGAACCAAAACATAGTGTGTGATATTGATGTATTGACAATATGAGAGGATGAGGGATCTTTGGAGCAAAAATGGGGTTTTATTGTAAGTCAAAATGGTATTGAGGTGGATCTTGACAAGGTAAAGAGCATAAAAGAAATGCCAACTCCAAGAACAGAAAATAAGGTTTGTGGTTTCTTAGGAGGATTGAACTACATTTCAAGGTTCATATCACACCTAACTGCTACGTGTGAGCCTATATTCAAATTACTTCGAAAAGATCAAACAATGGTGTGTAATGGTGATTCTTAGACAACCCTCAAGACAATAAAGAAATATTTACAAGAGCCTCCAATCTTGATGCCACCATTTCATGGAAGTTCGCACATCATGTACTTAACATTGCTTGAAGGGTCAATGGGATGTGTTTTAGTACTACATGATGAAACAGGTAGAAAAGAGCATGAAATTTACTACTTCAGCAAGAAATTCACTGACTACGAAACCAGGTACTCACTTCTCGAGAAGACTTTTTGTGCTTTGGCTTGGGCTACTAAACAAATAAGGCAGTATATGTTAACTCACACCACGTGGTTAATAGCAAGAATAGATCATTTGAAGTATGTGTTCGAAAAAGTAACTCTTACAGGGAGAATTACCCAATGGCCAATGTTAATATCTGAGTACGACATTCAATATGTTACTTAAAAGAACATCATAGGTAGTATACTAGTTGATCACCTTGCTCATCAGTGATTGCCAGATTATCAACAAATGAAGTTCGACTTTCAAGACAAAGATTTCAGGGTTATAGGTGACTACGAAATACCAAGACACGACGAAAGACCTGAACCAGGGGCCTGTTGGACACTCGTGTTTGACTGTGCTTCAAACACACTAGGGCATGGTATTGGGGCAGTATTGACTTCCCCAAAGAATTTTGACAAACATTATATTGCAAGGTTATGTTTTGACGTCACTAAATTTTTTGCTGAATACGAAGCTTGTATCTTGGGACTAGAAGATGCTATTGATCTAAGAATTAAACACCTCGAAGTGTATGGAGACTCAACATTAGTCATATACCAAGTCAATGGTGAATGGGACACTAAACATCCCAAACTGATTCCATATTGGGATCATGTTTTGAAGCTAGCTACGTAATCTACTGAGATTACATCCAGTCATATTCTGTTAGAAGATAATCAGCTGGAAGACGCCTTGGCAACTTTAATAGACATGTTCAAAGTGACCTAGAAAAATCACGAACCGTGAATTACAATTAGACATTTTGAAGCACCTGCACATTTCCCTTGCCATTGAAGAAGGACCAAATGACAAGCCTTGGTTCTATGACATCAAAAGTTATCTCGAGAAGCGAGAATATCCAAGAAATGCCTCTATGATTGACAAGAAAATTCCGTGGAAGCTAATTTCAATGTTCTTTAAAAATGGTGATGTGGTGTACAAAAGAAACTATGATATGGTGTTGCTCAAGTGCGTGGAGAAACACGAAGCAGATGCACTTATGAGAGAAATCCATAAAGGAACTTTCAGAACTCATACAAATGTACATGTCATGGCTAGAAAGATCTTGTGAGAAGGATATTATTGGTTGAAAATGGAAGCTGATTGCTACCATTATACAAAGACATGTTACAAATGCCAAATCTACGCTGGCAAAATGCATGTACCACGACTGCTCTAAATGTCCTGAGTTCTCGTAGGCCATTTTCATGTGGGGAATTGATATGATAGGAATGATAAAACCAAAAGCCTTTAATGGACACCGGCTCATACTAGTTCCCATAGATTACTTCACCATATGGGTGGAAGCTACATCCTACGCAAATGTGACAAGACTGAAGGTGTGAAAAACACAAAAGGGGGGGGGGGGGTTGAATTGGGTTTTTAAAACAAAAAAAAAATTCTTTAAAAATATTCCCTTTTAAGTTAAAATCCTTTTTTTCATTGTTGATAATAACAATAAGTAAGAACAGGAAGTAATGAAAAATGTATGTTTATACTAGTTAACTTAAAAATTATCAAGCTAGTCTAGTCCACCCGCCAAGGTAATTTCCCTTCACTCAATCGAGGACTTAATTCACTATAACCAAACTGATTACAATTTGTACAGGCTACCTACAAGGGACTAACAACCTCTAAGACTTACAAGTCCTAGACTTCTTAAGGATACAGACCTACTGGTCCCTTAAGGAATATCAAACAATAATCAACTTGATTATTACAATGCACAAGCTACCTGCAAGTGACTAACAACCTCTAAAACTTGTAAATTCTAGACTTCTTAATGATAAAGACCTACCCAGTCCCTTAAGGAAAATCAAACAACTGTTTGGTTACAAGTTTTGTTTACAAGAGTATTGCTTCTACACAAGTTGAATATGTAAAGTATTTTAAGAACAATGACTAAAGAATATGAAATCTATGAGTAGCATTTCTGCGTGAATATTTCGTTGATTGGTTGCTTTCTCTCTTAATATTCAAGCATTTACATAGCCAATAAAATAATATATCCGTTGAGGGGTACTCTTGGGATTTCTAGAAACATTGGCAACTTTAATAGTAACGTGGGGGACAAGATCGTGTGACATGTTCGTCCTTTCATGGTAGTGGAATGAAACGTTGATTGTACCATGTACCATGTTAACATTATCTTCTTTTCTTCTTCACTTCAGAGGCTTCTACGAGCATGAGTTTAGAAGCTGAAACATAACATAAGGTCATTAGAACTTCAAGTCTTTGGAGTCTTCAAAACTGCGTCTTTAGCACATGGTTGTGCGAACCTTTTCTTGGAACCTTGGGTATTTAGAACTTCAAGTCTTTAGAATCTTCAAAAATTCTTTCTTTAGAAACTTCATCACTTGGTCTTTAGAACCTTTTTATTAGAATTACAAGTCTTCAGCATCTAGACTTCAGTAGAAACTTTGTCTTCAGATCTTCTAACTTATTCTTCTTTGAAACAAGTTGTCTTTTGGAAACTATGTTTTTAGCATCTGGACTTCAGTAAAAACTTTGTCTTCAGATCTTCTAAATTTATTTCTTTGGAACATGTTGTATTTATAAACTTGATTCTTTAGCATCTAGAATGTAGTAGAAACTTGAGTCTTCATATCTTCTGAATGTTTCCTTAGAACACATTGTCTTTAGAAGCTTGACTCCTTAACATCTGGAGGTAAGTAGAAACTTATGTCTTCAGATATTCTGACTGGTTTCTTTAGACAAACATCAAAGCTTACACTTCAGAGCCTTTTGGAGTTTCTTGCTATTGTTTAACAGAACTCGTGTAGCACAAAAGTGGAATTAATTCTCTTGGAATGTCTTGGACACGCCATCCATCAGAAGTAGAACCTATTTGTTAAATTCTCAACAATAGCAAACATTAGAGTATCAAAATTTTTCATACAAACTTTGATACCGTGTGAGAACTAACTTGGTTTGTTTTTCATTTTATTATAATTGTTGCGGATAGCAAAAGTCACCACCGACTTTTCTTTTATCCAATAAAGGAAAGCATGAAAAGAACAACAGAGACCTTTTGAGAATTTTCTTGAGTTCGGGGGGTAGGTTATGAAAAGGGAAGGTGTTAGCACCCTTTTCATCCGTAGTTATCTACGGGTTCTTAATTTCTTGATCACTTTAAAATTATTTATAAATGTGTTTGTGTTTGTTTGAAAGTTGTTGTACCCCAAAATTTTCCCTCTCATTTTACTCAACAAATGTCAAGTGAGGTCCCCAATTTGCTCAAGGTTGCCCAAGAGTTGACCAGACAAACTCTCTCCTAAGGCAATATACCCCCAAATTAGGGTTTCTATTTTCATCAAGATGGGTGGACCAAAAAGGTCTCATATGCTCTCCATGGTCTCAACATGTTCTCAAGACCCTCCATGTCAAGTTTCAAGCCTTGCATAAGAAGTTTGCTCAGTCAACTGCTCAGATGCTTGAGAATCGACTGTACTAGGTCAAAAGTCAATTGTGGCCCACATACAGTCAAACCTCAATATTTTTGGTCAACATCAACATTTTGAAGTGAATTCCATCATTTTATCAAGGGTTGATCATGATTCTTCAAGGAATGCTCCAAATTCGTCAAAACCCAAAAGTTGCTAAATTAGGGTTTTGTAGGAAAAGTCAACCCAACTTTGACCAAGCATAACTTCCACATGCTTTATCAGAAATTTTCCATCAAAAGCTCATTTTGAAGAGGATGCAATACCCTACAACTCATTTTCAGCTCAAAAGTTCAAAATATGCACTCATAAAAAGATATGAATTTTTACATTATAAGTCCTTTTGAAAAGTCAACAAAAACACCTTTTGGGTCAAAGCTTCATACATGAACATGGAAGATCTAATTGAGATGAAACTAAAAGGGTTACTTAGTGGACATCCTAAGATTTCTAAAAAGTCCAAGAACATCTCCCTAGGGTAAAAATTGAGAGAGTTGTGCATTGTCAAAGTTGGCAATTTTTGGGAAATTGTCAAAAGTCAACATTAATCAAATTTGCATTTTTTCCAAAGGGACCCATGTTTTCTTGCTTGGAACATGTTTCTAATAGGACCCACGACCCCTGGGCTTTTCCACCTATTATTTTATTACTTTTATCATTTATTTTTATTTTTTATTCGTTTAAATCAAAATAAATCAAAATAAATGGTAAAATAATGAAAACAAATCAAATCTTGAGATTTTTATGCATATTTTGAGTCCATATACAGCTAGCATGCCAGCCAATTCGTGCAAGACTCATTAGGGTGGAAAAAGATTGGATTGAAGCAAGTTTTGGAAATAAATCTTACATGAAGCAAATCAAATCAAATCTTCATTATTTCTCAAGATTCGTGTCAATTTTGTTGACCTAATTCAATCTACTATAAGTGCATAACAATTCCAGATCAAAAACACAAGGATTGGTGGCGTGAAACAGCAAGAACAAAATTGAAATTTTGGACAAAAAGTGTGAGATTAAAATCCACTCTAGAGCCATCCTCACGGAGATTTAAAGATTCAAATCTATTCCAAGACATCCCAGGAAGCTATTCCACCCATCTTCAACTTCAAAACGCCTAAAATCGTGCCCACCACCCACCACGGTTTGCACTAAGAACTCAAATTCGTTTACCATGTTTTACGTATCATAAGCATGTTTTAATTATATATTTTTGATCATCATATTGTTTGCAAGCTATTGGTACCCTTTAATTGCATTTATAGCGCAGGAATCGCAGTATGCAATAGCTAGGGTTTCGAGCTTTGTTTTGGGGTTTCTTAACCTAGGCAAAATTAGGTTGGATAATGGGTACCATGATGATTAGGGCTTCATGCCCAGTTGATTCATGGTCACCAATTTAATTTACCTTGCCTATACCTGATTTTTGAGATGAACAGGGTTATAGCTATAAACAAACGTCCGTAGGTAAAAGTGTTTTACCTAAAACAATGGTCCAAGGAAGAAGATAATGCGTGGCAAGGCGTGGTTGGTTAATTCAAATTTCGCGCATTTTTTTCTGGCAGAATACTTGATTTGGATTTTGATTTTATTTGTTTATTATGTTTATAACTAACACATCTAGCGCAGATGGTTGGGAGGCATGCCTTTGATGCACACGTCCTGGGTTCGATCCCAGGCATGTGAATTTTATTATTTTCCTAATAATTGTAGGCCAATCCAATGCTTTGCTACCTCATATGCCTTCCATACACACTCAACGTTTATCCATTAGATGCACTGCTGGCCAGATCTCATGCTTCTCCAATGAAGGTTCATGGTACTACTCTAGGTCAATGCTACATCAGATCCCAAAGTTGACTAGGCCTGGAGCTTAATGGGCCAAGGAGTTCAGATTCATACCCCCCCCCCCCCCCAGAATTGCTAACAGCATGCCTAGTTGGTTATTTTACTATTTTTTTCTTTAATTCCTTTTTTAATTATTTTGTTTTTCTTTATTAATAAAAAAATTATTTTATTAAATTAACCAATCAAAAATCACAAAAAGAGTTATTTTTTTTAATAAATAATTTTTTTTTAAATTAATTAGTTAATTAATTTAGGTCAACTTTAATTCCTTTCATAATTTAAAATCAATTTGAAATCTAGGTTTAAATTCTCGATTTAATTATTTTCTTTTTTTCAAACAAAAACACAAAAAAAAAAGTTAATTTAATTATTTTCCTAATTAAAGTTAATTAGTAATTCGGTTCTTTTTTTATTCAATTATTCCTTATTTTCTTAAATAACAAAAAATGACAAAAAATGATGTTTTCTTTAATCAAGTGCAATTAGGTTTAGTCAGGGGTGAAAACCCTAATTTCTCTCGCATTTAATTTGCCGCGCGCTTGTTGTTCTTTTTGCCATTATTTTGTAACTGTTTCAAGGTTATAATAGTTTTAATTATGGTTTTAAATTTTGTACTTTTATTTCCCGTCAAGGAAATTATGTAACTGTCAAAGACATGTAATAGCTAGGTTTATTTCCGCTTTTACTTTCAGCAAATTATTAACTGTTAGATGAATTAATAGGATTGTATGGCAAGAATGCATGAAAAATTAAAATGGTTAGAAAACCCTAATGTGCAAAGATTAAAATAACTGAAACAAATCACTCGCACATGTTCACTCCTAGGGTTTACTTATGTTCCGGTGCCTTCAGTAAACAATCATTAAGAATAGGAGATTTTAGTGGTCGCCCTCCAATCTAAAGAGATCAAATTGTCCCATTCGAATGTTGCCTCGGAAATGTTGCCTCAGAAACGTTGCCTCGAAAAGATCTTAAGACTTTAGGGTTACTACTAAAGTTTTCTAGCTATTGCTTTAGTGATTGTATTTGTCCCTTTCGAACGTCCCTTACAAACTCCAACGACGGTGCTACCTACTCCTTAATATTGGGATAGCACTGTCTAAAGGAAATAGAACATAAACAAAAATTTTTCGAGTAGGTAGATGCTAGTAGGTACTTGCTCAATAAATTTTTTTCACACAAACACCTTTCAAAACAGTTTTCAAAACAACTTCATCACACCCTTGAGGACTGACATAAGGGTTATCACGAAGTAAAAATATTTTCAAGACAAACACACACAAGAAATTTGAAAAAAATGATCAAGTACCTAAGAGCCCGTAGATAACTACGGATAGAAAGGGTGCTAACACCTTCCCTTTCTATAATCTACCCCCCGTACTCAGAATATCTCGAAAAAAGGTAATTTCTGTTCTTTTTCCTTTTCCATGATTGGATGAAATAAAAGTCAGTGGCAACTCTTACTTACCGCGACATTTTGCAAACAAAAAACGCAAAATGCAAATCAGTATTAAACAGTCGGTTCTGCCACGGTATCACAGAACTGGCGACTCTGCTGGGGAAAGTATAAAGTGGGGTAAAACATAGGATCTAGGTCATGATTAATTGCTTTCTCTTGATTGTCTTGCTTGCTTTATATTTATGGGATTTGTTTGGGTTATTTGACCCTACACCCGGATCGGGGAAACACCTTTTAGGTATGTAGCAATAAACTGTGAGGGAACTATGTTGGGGTATACCGGCATGGTTGAAACAGTAGCTACGTTGATGTGGCACTTTTGTTGGTACCGGTAACCCTTGAGTTAATCAGGGAGAGTACGGGGCCGTCGTGTGGTGTCGTGAAGCATCAACTGACCTTAGAACCATTAATTTCCCAACTTGGCCATTAGAAAGTAGTGAGATAGCCGGCCTCGGTGTAGAGCTGAGAACTAGTTGATACTCGATGCTACACTCACTAAGATTAGACTTTCGGGATATTTCAGTCGCAAGAAGAGATTGTGTGAGATAAGACAATGCCGATAAAGGATGGTCAGTGATATTGAGATCCTCTAGAACTCTGTTACTTTAAAGACAGGTTTGAAACCAACTAAATTCAAGAGGGTATTACCTTTGACCTCATGCAAGCCCTAAACCTAAGGACTTTGTGTGATTTGATTGTGCTTGCTATACCTGTGTTTTCTATACCTATGTTTTATCATGACATCATGCATCATAACATAGCATCCATTCTTATTTCACTAACCATTTCAAAGACCAAGGGAATTTATCTTTGCCCTGTTTTGCATATCATGGCTTCTGTTCGTAGAAACATTATCGAATCAGCTTTGTGAAGATACCTTCCCAACTCAAAGAGCTAGTATCAAGGGTTCCTGAAACTTAAGCATTCACCAAGAGACATGGTCGACTTCTCGACTTGGTTACTTCAAACTTTGATGAAAAGATGATGAGTGTGCTTTTTCAGTTATTTGATCCTAAGCACCATTGCTTCTCCTTTCAAGACTATCAGTTGGTACCTACCTTAAAAGAATTCTCTCAGCAGTTGGATATACCCATTCTTGAGCAGTTACCCTTCACAGGTTTAGAAGAATCTCCTAAGCCAGAAGTCATCGCCTTGGCTTTGCACCTGAAACGGGCCGACATGGTAGCCAATTGGGAAACAAGAAGTGGAGTCAAGTGTTTTCTAGCTAAGTTTCTGATAAACAAAGCCCAGCTGTTTTGGGATGATGCGGATTTTCAGGCTTTCGAGTAGGTCTTGGCTCTTCTAATCTACGGGTTAGTTGTATTCCATAATTTGGGCTCATTCGTAGATGTGAATGCTATCAAGATCTTTCTCTCTCGCAACCCGATGCCTACTTTGCTCGGAGATATTTTGCACGCTCTCCATACTAGTACCATGGAGAGAAGAGGGATTCTTATGTGATGTATGCCACTGCTGTCGAGGTGGTTTATTTCTCACCTCCCTAAGTCGGTACTAAAGAATGAAGAAGGTTTGGGTTGGTCGCAAAGGATAATATCGCTCGCTCATACATATATTCTCTGGCGTTCTCGTGCTATGGAAAGTACTGCTATTATTAATTGCTGCGAAGAGTATCCTAATGTCCCGCTACTTGGCATCAGAGGGAGTATAACCTACAACCCTTGTTTAGCCATGCGAAAATTTGGTTATGCTCGAAGGGATGGTCCCCATGAGTTACTTATCGAGGGTATTGTATTCAACTATGAGGATGATGTCATGGAGTATCGTCGGAGATTCATACGATCCTGGGGCATGGTAAACAGATCTGGCGCCAAGGCTTTGGGACCAAAGACTTCCATTCCTATGGAACCCTACCTACAACAGGTACGAGCTCGTGCCCAGCAACTTATGATGCCCTATATGGCTGTTTTGCCAGTGATTGTGGAACCCACTACAGAGGAGGGTATTCCTTACACAGTTATCTGTCCTTATATGCCCACTGATCTTGGAGAATTATAGAGGTCTTGGATTCAGTTAATGAAGGAGCGGGATACTTACAAGGATCAATTCCATGCTCAAGAGAGGAAGGTCTTAGAGCTCACAAAGCAGTTGCATGAAGAAAGAGGACACGATGACTATCCCGGCACAAAGAGGAAACATCCGTAGGAATTTTAATGTATTTTATAGTTTCATATTTATTTTTTTAAAATTGTAACGCCTTAAAGGCATTTGAACTTCAATTTTAGCTAATAAAGTTTTTGCTTATTTTTGGTTCGCAAATTTAAATTTTCCGAAGTCTTTGAAATCATTGAATGTGCATACCATTATCATACACCTTATTACAGGTACCATTACAGGTTTCTCATCTCCTTCGCTGTTTGTTTCAGCAGAAATGTCTTCCGAACAAAGCATTAAGGACCTGCAGGCACAAAACGCCCAATTCCAACAAATATTTATCAGTCAGGCAAAGGGGCAGGAAGATATGAAAGCCCTCATTCTGAAAGAGAGGAAGAAAAAGAAGAAGGATGCTGGTATTCTGAACATGGGTCGAAGGTTTTGAGAGCTGTTGAAGCGACAGGTCGACATGACCTCTTCATCTAAGGAAGGGGAGAATCAAGAAGAAGAGAAAGACCCCAGTCCTGCAGTGTCTGACAATGATACTGATTACAATGATGAGCAATATCCTCCTGCTGAGGATAGATACAAACAGTTGGAAGATTGTCTGAGTGCCATGGAAGTTCAGAGGATACCTGGACTGGATTTCGAAGAATTGGGATTGGTGTCGGGAGTGGTCATCCCGCAATAGTTCAAAGCTCCAATTTTTGACAAGTATGATGGGGTGTCCTGCCCAAAGCTCCATCTCGGCTCTTATGTCAAGAAGATTCAGCCCAACACAGCTAATAGAAATTTGTGGGTGCATTTCTTTCAAGATAGTCTATCAGGGACTCAGCTTGAATGGTTCTACCAACTGGAAGGAGCCAATGTCCGAAATTGGGAAGATTTGGCTGCTTCTTTCTACAAGCAGTATCAATACAATGCCAATCTTGCTCCCACTCGTACTCAACTCAAGAGTATGTCCATGGGTGCAAGTAAAGGTTTTAAAGATTATGCCCAAAAATGGAGAGACTTGGCTGGGAGAGTTCTACCCCCGTTGTATGATAGGGAGTTGGTTGATATGTTTCTAGGGATGCTATCTGGTCCATTTTTCAATCATTTGATCTGCAGCTCGTCAGCTGGTTTCATCGAGCTGATTTTAATTGGAGAGAGAGTAGAGGCTGGGATTCGAAGCGGAAAAATACAGAAAGATACCTCTTCAAGTTAAGTAATGAAGCCTTTGCTGGTAAGAAGGAAGCCAGTGTCGTCTATAGCCCGAGGGGCTAGAGCAGGGCTGAATAACGTCAGACAGTAAGTGTCGTGATGATACCTAGACCTGTATCTGCTCCATAATGAAATAATCAACAAAGGGTGGAAAGACCACAACAAAAGTTTACCCGCATCAACATGACAATGGCTGAAGTTCTACCTCACCTGCTGAGATCCAACTTGGCAACCTTGAGAGAGGCTCCCAAGAATCCAAATACTACATCTCCCCGATATAATCCAAATGCCCGATGTTCCTATCATTCTGAGAGTCCTGGCCACGATACAAACGACTGTTGGGCTCTGAGAAACAAAATACAAGACTTGATTGAAGCCAAGGAAATAGATTTTGATGCTCAGGAGAAGCCAGATGTCATAACTGCTCTTATGCCTAAACATGGTCGTGGAGTTAATGTTATTGATACTGATTTGTTTGTTACCTCTGTTGACGAAGTTTCTACTCCTCTCATGACTGTCAAGAAGAATTTGCTGTTGGTCGGTTTATTTCTGGGTTGTGGTGAATGTTGCCACATGTGTTCGCTTCTACCTTCTTGTTGCTGTTTGCTGAAGTTAGGTGTTCAACGCCTGATAGATAGCAAAGATATTCTGTTTGAAAAAACTATGATTCTTGTTGTCCCAATTGAAGACATTGCCATTATAACCATTTCTTCCAATCCTTCCAAAGTTTCCTCGAGAATACCTGTTAGGAATACATTCGTTCCAAGAATTACTCTGCTGATAATCACTGTTCCTGGTCTTGTCTCGTATGTCTCCGATAAAGTTGTCCCTTGGCATTATGGTGCCGATGTGTACTATCATGGCATCAAAAAAGATCTGAAAGATGAAGAAGTTGATCCTGATATTGATAACATTGTCGGAACTAGTAAAATCACCCAAAGTGGAAGGGACTTCTCTCCCAAGATTTCCCCTAAGACTATCAAGAAGCCTATTGTCATTACATATGTTATTCCTGCTAGTACATCAAATATTGTTCCTGTTCTTACTCCACTCGGCGAATCATCTGATACCCACGATGAATAGGTTGTAGGTGAGCCTGCCCGGACGGAGGCGCCTAAGAAAGTTGTTGTGGAAGCCTCTAAACAGGAAATAGAGGAAATACTGAAAATTATTAAGAAGAGTGACTACAATGTGGTTGAACAGCTGGGGCAGACCCCATCCAAGTTATCCATGTTGTCTTTGTTTTTATGCTCCGAGGCCCATGCGGAGGCTTTGATCGCATTCCTCAAAATAGTGCATGTGCCGCAAGAGACTTCAGTTGATCAGTTCAAAGATTGTGTGGCCAGCCTGACTGCTGATAATGGGCTAGGTTTTTTAGATACGGATTTAACACCAAAAGGAAGAAAGCATAATGATGCTCTGCATGTCTCAATTTAATGTAGGGGAACCACTATGGCTCATGTGCTGGTAGATACCGGGTCTTCGCTGAATGTTCTGCTGAAGAAAGCATTAGACCGGTTGGACTGCGAAGGTTTAACTCTAAAGCCTAGTAACATTATGGTAAGAGCTTTTGACGGATCGAAGAGAATGGTGCACGGGGAGGTGGACATCCCTTTCAATGTGGGTTCTCAGACTTTTGGGTCAACTTTGTATGTGATGGATATTAGGCCATCATATTCTTGTTTGCTAGGTCGTCCTTGGATCCATAAGGCCGGGGCAGTCACCTCCATGCTCCACCAAATGCTGAAGTATTCAGTGAAAGGAATGATTGTCACAGTGAAGGGTGAAGAAGAATACATGGTGAGTCACCTCAACTCTTTCCGCTACGTAGAGATGGACGGGGAATTAGTAGAAACTCCTTGTCATAATTTTGAAGAGGTCCCTCAGATCTTGGCATCGACTGAAACTACTAGCAACAAACCTCCTTTGAAGATGGATTCTATCAAGGACGCCATGGTTGTGGTTGAAGAAGGTGGGTGTGCCAATTGGGGTCAGCTCCCTGATTTCACTCATAAAATAGACAAATTTGGTTTGGGCTTTACTACACGGGCTCTAAGGGTTGTTAGGCGCGCTCGGGCTGGAGGACCTCCCCTATGCATCAGCAATCGTTGGATTAACGCCATTAAAGACAATTAAGAGGAATCAGACATTGGCAGCTGGATCTACTTGACTACCAACGGTGGACCGAGCAACTGGACGGCTAGGGACTTCATACCTGGTTCTTTTATTACGCAGCAATTGACTCTTTTTTTTAAGATTTGTAATAAAAAATGTGAAACTTTACAGCCCGGTGTCTTGCCCGAGGCACCTTGGCTTTGCTTGGGCTATTATTTGTCATTTCATAATCAATAATAAAGCATTGGACATTTCTGGCATACAAATTTTGCGCTCTCTGTTTTTCTTTTCTGTTTTTCACTTTATCAAAACAGCTATTCTCTTACACACACTCACGTATCATAATGCAGATCGATATCCACTCTGGATCCCATTGATAAAACTCTACTATTTCCAGTTATGACTTCAAAAATCCGATCAACCAAGCCGAGGACGAAGGTGAGGATAATTGTGAAGTGCCTGGAGAACTTGCTAGATTACTACAGTAGGGAGAAAGGGCCATACAGCCTCATGAAGAGCTGGTTAAGACAGTGAATTTGGGTACTGAGGAAGACAGAAGAGATGGGAAAATAGGTGCAAATCTGGATCTTAGCGTCAAACAGAGGTTGATATAGATGTTGCATGACTATGTTGAAATCTTCGCCTGGTCCTATGAAGACATGCCTGGTTTGGACACTAATATTGTGGTACATCGCCTGCCGACTAAAGAAGACTGTCCTCCGATTGAACAGAAGGTTCGTCGTATGCGCCCTGAAATGTCAGAAAAGATCAAGGCAGAGGTCATGAAACAGTTCGACGCAGGATTCTTAGCTGTCACTTCCTATCCATAGTGGGTTGCCAACATCGTCCTAGTACCTAAGAAGGACGGTAAGTTACGGATGTGCGTAGATTACAGAGATCTGAACTGGGCGAGCCCCAAGGATGACTTCCCGCTTCCTCACATTGATGTTCTAGTCGACAACGCTGTGGAACACAAAATCTTCTCCTTCATGGATGGTTTCTCTGGCTACAACCAGATCAAGATGGCTCCTGAAGACATGGAGAAGACAACCTTTGTCATACAGTGGGGCACTTTTTGCTACAAAGTGATGCCTTTTGGGTTGAAGAATGTTGGGGCAACCTATCAGCTTGCCATGGTCGCTCTGTTCCATGATATGATTCACCACGAGATCAAGGTCTATGTTGATGACATGATAGCCAAGTCTCAGATTGAGCAAGAGCACCTTGATCATCTCCAGAAGTTGTTCGACAGGTTGAAGACATACAAGTTGAGTTTGAATCCGAACAAGTGTACTTTCAGGGTAAGATCTGGTAAGCTTCTGTGTTTTATCGTCAATGACAAGGGTATTCAGATAGACCCTGCGAAGGTAAGAGCCATACAAGAGATGTCGGTTCCCTGCACAGAGAAGGAAGTTAGAGGTTTACTGGGACGCAAGAATTATATCGCCAGGTTCATTTCACATCTGACTGCTACTTGTGAGCCAATCTTCAAGCTTCTGAAGAAAGATCAAGTGGTAAAGTGGAATGATGAATGCCAGACCGCTTTCGAAAGAATCAAAGAATACCTTCAAGAACTTCCAATTCGGATGCCTCCAGTTGAAGAAAGATCTTAGATATTATACTTGACAGTGCTAGACAATTCAATAGGGTGCATGCTGGGGAAGCATGACGAGTCTGGCCTAAAAGAGCACGCTATTTACTACCTTAGCAAAAAGTTTACCGACTGTAGGACCCGATACTCATTGCTCGAGAAAACTTGCTGCGCTTTGGCATGGGATGCTCACCGGCTGAGACAGTATATGATGACTCACACAACCTTATTGATATCAAAGATGGATCCGATCAAGTATATTTTCGAGAAGCCCGCTCTCTCCAGAAGGATATCAAGGTGGAAAATGATCTTGATTTAGTACGACGTATAATATACAACCCAAAAATCATTAAAAGGGAGCGTATTGGCTCATCAGGCCGTGGATGACTACCAGTCCATGAATTGAGTTCCCAGATGAGAATATCATGTTAGTGACTGACTACGAAGAACCTGGACCGGATGAAGGACCTGAGGAGGGATCCCAATGGTCTATGCATTTTGATGGAGCCTAAAATACACTAGGTAACGACATTGGAGCTATAATCATATCTCTTGAGGGCTGCCATACTCCGTTCACTTCCTGATTATGTTTCAACTACACCAACAACATGGCAGAGTTTGAAGCATGTATCATGGGTCTCCGAGATGCTATTGACCTGAGGATTAAGTTCTTGAGTGTATTAGGAGATTCCGCTCTTGTGATAAGTCAGATCAAAGGCGAGTGGGATACAAAGCATCCGAATCTCATTCCTTACAAGGAGTATGTACTGACATTGCTCCCACACTTTGAGGAGGTAACCTTTGAACATTTCCCACGAGAAGAGAACCAGTTGGCAGACGCACTAGCTACCATGTTTTCTATGTTCAAAGTTAGGTGGGACAATGAAGCTCCCCAAATCACCATTGAGAGGATGGATGAACCAGCACACTGCTACGAGATCGACACCGAAGAAGTGGCAGACAAACCCTGGTTTCACGAAGTCAAAAGGTATCTCGAGGTTCAGGAGTATCCCGAAGGTGAATCTGTCAATGATAAGAAGTTTCTGAGAAGGTTGGCTGCAAAGTTCTTCCTGAGTAATGGAATCCTCTATAAATGCAGCCATGACTCCACACTACTAAGGTGTGTAGACAAGAGCGAAGCAGAGAGGATCATGACAGATCTACATGAAGGCACCTTAGGAACCCATTCTAGTGGACACACCATGGCTAAAAAGATCCTACGGGCAGGATATTACTGGTCCACTATGGAAGCTGATTGTTATCAACACTCTCGAACTTGTCATAAATGCCAAATTTATGCTGATAAGGTGCATGTACCTCCAGTTCCTCTGAACATCTTGATAGCTCCTTGGCCCTTTGCGATGTGGAGCATAAACATGATTGGAGAGGTCAGACCTACTGCGTCTAACGGGCATCGTTTCATCTTAGTAGCCATTGATTACTTCATGAAGTGGGTCGAGGCAACCTCTTTTGCTACAATAACCAAGAATGTTGTGGCGCAGTTTATCCGATATAACCCGATTTGCCGATATGGGGTGCCAGAGATAATTATTACTGAAAATGGTATGAATCTCAACAACACAATGATCACCGAGCTCTACAAACAGTTCAAGATATAGCATCATAACTCCTCTCCCTACTAGCCGAAGATGAATGGTGTTGTTGAAGAAGCTAACAAGAACATCAAGAAGATTGTACAGAAGATGATGGTGACATATAAAGACTGGCATGAGATGTTACCATTTGCTCTTCATGGGTATCGTGCCTCAGCATGAACGTCGGCAGGGGCAACACCCTACTCTCTGGTATATGGCATGGAGGCAGTCCTACCCATAAAAGTCCAAATACCATATCTCAAAATTATGAAGGATGTGGGTTTGAATGAGGACGACTGGATCCAAACCCGACTTGATCAGTTAAATCTAATCAATGAAAAGAGGCTTAATGATATCTGCCATGGTTAGACGTACCAAAAGCGAATGATCAAGGCTTTTAACAAGAAATTCAAGCGTCAAGAATATCAATTCGGGGATCTGTTGATCAAACGCATCATACTGCCACAAGGTGATCCCAGGGGAAAATGGACTCCCACGTACGAAGGGTCATTTGTGGTTAAGAACATTTTCTTGGGAGGAGCTATGATTCTAACCACCATGGATGGTGACGTCCTTCCTCACCCTGTCAATGCAGACATAGTGAAAAGATACTACGCATAATCAAAGGCCCGCTAGGTTGACTAGCCTAGGAAAAAATAAGGGCTCCCGGCGAACCAAAAGGGTTCGGGCAAAAGTTAGGGATGAAAATGAAAAAAATTTGTACACCTGGCATGTCTAAAACCCGAAAGGGGGGCTTGGGAAAAAAAGGGTATTCCGATGGATTTAAAACCCGAAAGGGAAATCCAGGAAAAAGTTAGGGATTAAGGCATATCACTATATCTCATTGGATCATCTTGCGACCAGACTTCGGTATCAACTATCAAGCTTGAACGGCGCCAACCAATCTGTTCAACCTTCGGCTAAGTAGCAAAGTGATGAGACACTTGAGATATAAAGACACTAGCAGAGTTGGAACCCAATGGGGTTGTTTCACATAGCTGGTTTTCTTTCTTTTTACAAAAATTGTATAATTTTTGTCTTTCGGCGGCGTTCTCTTACTAGGACGTCAGCCTCTTTGTACAAAATGCCTATTACAGGCCAATTTCAAAATCAATACAATTCATTTTTACAAAACTTCAGTTTGTTTCTTTTTCTTTTTTTTTGTTTTGTTTTGCAAGAACGTCCAATGATTTATTTTTGATATATGCATTTGAAAATGATTTCTGCTCATAAATATTTGCATAAGAAACAAAAGATAATTACTCATAATTCCAGAAACAGGGAAAATAAGAAGTATCGAACCCTACAACCATTTTGCCCCGTAGGTATCGGGATAGAGTCATGCTTCGGAACATAATTATTGGTATGAGAACTCCCCACAGAGTAAAAATATCCAAAGGCATTGATGTCAGCTTTCCTGAAACAAGACACAACTATCCCCAGCCGAGGTTCATAATTGCAGGCGAGTCAATAAATTTCAGTCCCCAAGCGGAGTCTATTTCTACAGATACATAAGACCAATCTCCAATAAAACTCATCACTTCCAGCAACGGAATTTCATCCCCAGCTGATTTTATTCCTCCAGGTCGGCAGGTCTACCAACAGAGTATCTCTTCCCCCAAAGGCTGGTCCTCGCTAAGTTACTTCCCCAACACCTCTTCCCGACAGAATATTTGCAAATCTCCAGCAACAGTCAGGGATTTATTTTCCCAGGTGCAAGCATACCTCGATAGCATTTCATAAACATACATTATGACATACGCATACATGACATATACAACATAATCTTATTTATTTTGAGAACATCATCTCACCCTGCATTCCATGCATCTCATATAACTAACTCTGATATCTCTTCAGGAAGAGACGATTAGCTTCAACGAACCAGCAGTTATACAAATCACATCTATAGACAACTAATGGAAACCCAGTTCTTGAAATTAAACGGGTCAACTAATCTACACTATCTCAAAGTAACCTTACCCTGGTTCCTCCTAAAGTTTTACACAAACTTATAACCTTACCCCGGTTCATCCTGAAGTTTTACACAAACTTATAACCTTACCCCAGTTCATTCTGAAGTTTTACACAAACTTATCTCAAAGTAACCTTACCCGGGTTCACGCTGTAGTTTTACCCAAACTCCTCATGAAACAACCTTACCCAGGATTTCATATCGAAGTAACCCTACTATCCAGGTTCCTTCTCACAACCCTACTATTCAGGCTTTCATATCGAAGTAACCCTATTATCCAGGTTCCTTCTCACAGCCCTACTATCCAGGCTTTCATATCGAAGTAACCCTACTATCCAGGTTCCTTCTCACAACCCTACTATCCAGGCTTTCATATCGAAGTAACCCTACTATCCAGGTTCCTTCTCAAAGCCCTACTATCCAGGCTTTCATATCGAAGTAACCCTACTATCCAAGTTCCTTCTCACAGCCCTACTATCCAGGCGTTCATATCTAAGTAACCCTACTATCCAGGTTCCTTCTCATAGCCCTACTATCCAAGATTTCATATCGAAGCAACCCTATTATCCAGGTTCCTTCTCGTAACCTTACTATCTAGGTTCCTCCTCTTTTATCTCTAGACGGCAGCCCATAACACTATAAAACCAGGACCCGACCAAACATGATTAGTTTCGCATTTCCCCAGTAAATCACAGTGCAGCATGTACCCCGACTAGATACGTAGTACACTTCCTCTTCCTTAAGCCGGAGTTATTCCCCAGTAGAGTAACGGATAACTGAAGCTCCTAAAACCCTATGTCTCCTAAGACAGGAAATCAATATCCTCTAGATGGCATCTTTAAGCCCATCTCAGACAAATCTATGTCACATCCAGGATGGCATCTTTAAGCCCATATCCGAAAAACCTTCTATCATTAACCTCCAAATGGCATCTGTAAGCCCATTCCCGGTGTCACAAGTCGGTTTCCACTTCATGCAAGTGCAAATTCCTGGGCACTTTAGTGTTCAATCATCTTCCACCTTCCGATTATGAAAGGCAGACAAGCCAATCTACATCCGCAGGTTTAAGAAGATTGAACATGGGCAGTTGTTGTACCCCAAAATTTACCCTCTCATTTTACTCATCAAATGTCAAGTGAGGTCCCCAATTTTCTCAAGGTTGCCAAAGAGTTGACAAGACAAACTCTCTCCTATGGCAGTATACCCCCAAATTAGGGTTTCTATTTTCATCAAGATGGGTGGACCAAAAAGGTCTCATATGCTCTCCATGGTCTCAACATGTTCTCAAGACCCTCCATGTCAAGTTTCAAGCCTTGCATAAGAAGTTTGCTCAGTCAACTGCTCAGATGCTTGAGAATCGACTATACTAGGTCAAAAGTCAATTGTGGCCCACATACAGCCAAACCTCAAGATTTTTGGTCAACATCAACATTTTGAAGTGACTTCCATCATTTTATCAAGGGTTTATCATGATTATTCAAGGAATGCTCCAAATTCATCAAAACCCAAAAGTTGCTAAAATAGGGTTTTGTAGGAAAAGTCAACCCAACTTTGACCAAGCATAACTTCCACATGCTTTATCAGAAATTTTCCATCCAAAGCTCATTTTGCAGAGGATGAAATTCCCTACAACTCATCTTCATCTCACAAGTTCAAAATATGCACTCATAAAAAGATATGAATTTTGACGTTATAGGTCCTTTTGAAAAGTCAACAAAAACACCTTTTGGGTCAAAGCTTCATACATGAACATGGAAGATCCAATTGAGATGAATCCAAAGGGTTTAGTTAGAGGACATACTAAGCTTTCTAAAAAGTCCAAGAAAATCTCCCTAGGGTCAAAATTGAGAGAGTTGTGCATTGTTAAAGTTGGCAATTTTTGGGAAATTGTCAAAAGTCGACATTTATCAAATTTGCATTTTTTTCCAAAGGGGCTCATGTTTTCTTGCTTGGAACATGTTTCTTATAGGACCCACGACCCATGAGCTTTTCCAACTATTATTTTATTATTTTTATCATTTATTTTGATTTTTTATTCATTTAAATCAAAATAAATCAAATTAAATTGTAAAATAATGAAAACAAATCAAATCTTGAGATTTTTGTGCACATTTTGAGTCCATATACAACTAACATGCCAGCCAATTTGTGCAAGACTCATTAGGGTTGAAAAATATTGGATTGAAGCAAGTTTGGGAAAGAAATCATACATGAATCAAATCAAATCAAATCTCTATTATTTCTCAAGATTCATGTCAATTTTGTTGACCTAATTCAATCTACTATAAGTGCATAACAATTCCAGATCAAAAACACAAGGATTGGAGGCGTGAAACAGCAAGA
The DNA here is from genome assembly GCA_948472305.1 of Vicia faba. NCBI lineage: Eukaryota > Viridiplantae > Streptophyta > Magnoliopsida > Fabales > Fabaceae > Vicia > Vicia faba. The sequence goes on from OX451739.1 coordinate 1,386,694,440, forward strand.
ACAAAATTGAAATTTTTGAAAAAAATTATGAGATCAAAATTCACTCTAGAGCCATCCTCACAGAGATTTAAAGATTCAAATATATTCCAGGACATCCCAGGAAGCTATTCCACCCATCCTCAAGCTTCAAAACGCTCGAAATTGTGCCCATCACCCACCACAGTTTGCACTAAGAACTCAAATTCATTTACCATGTTTTACGTATCATAAGCATGTTTTAATTATATATTCTTGTTCATCATCTTTTTTGTAAGCTATTGGTATCCTTTAATTGCATTTAAAGCGCAGGAATCGCAATATGCCATAGTTAGGGTTTCGAGCTTCGTTTTGGGGTTTCTTAACCTAGGCAAAATTAGGTTGGATAATGGGTACCATGATGATCAGGGCTTCACGCCCAGTTGATTCATGGTCACCAATTTAATTTACCTTGCATGTACCTGATTTTTGAGATGAACAAGGTTATAGCTACGAACAAACGTCCGTAGGTAAAAGTGTTTTACCTAAAACAATGGTCCAAGGAAGAAGATAATGTGTGGCAAGGCGTTGTTGGTTCATTCAAATTTCGCGCATTTTTTCTGGAAGAATACTTGATTTGGTTTTTGATTTTATTTGTTTATTATGTTTACAACTAACAAATCTAGCGCAGATGGTTGGGAGGCATGCCTTTGATGCACACATCCTAGGTTCGATCCCAGGCGTGTGCATTTTATTATTTTCCTAATAATTTCAGGCCAATCCAATTCTTCGCTACCTCATATGCCTTCCATACACACTCAACGTCTATCAATTAGATGCACTGCTGGCCAGATCTCATGCTTCTCCAATGAAGGTTCATGGTACTCCTCCGGGTCAATGCTACATCAGATCCCAAAGTTGACCGGTCCTGGAGCTTAATGGGCCAAGGAATTCAGATTCATACCCCCCCCCCCCAGAATTTCTAACAGCAGGCCCACTTGCTTATTTTACTATTTTTTTTCTTAAATTAACTAATCAAAAATCACAAAAAGAGTTATTTTTTTTAATAAATATATTTTTTAAATTAATTAGTTAATTAATTTAGGGCAACTTTAATTCCTTTCATAATTTAAAATCAATTAGAAAACTAGGTTTAAATTCTCGATTTAATTATTTTCTTTTTTTCAAACAAAAACACAAAAAATAAGTTAATTTAATTATTTTCCTAATTAAAGTTAAATATTAATTAGGTTATTTTTTAATTCAATTATTCCTTATTTTCTTAAATAACAAAAAATGACAAAAAATGATGTTTTCTTTAATCAATTGCAATTAGGTTTAGTCAGGGGTCAAAACCCTAATTTCTCTCGCACTTAATTTTCCACGCGCTTGTTGTTATTTTTGCCATTATTTTGTAATTATTTCAAGGTTGTAATAGTTTTAATTAGGGTTTTAAATTCCGTACTTTTATTTCCCGTCAAGGCAATTATGTAACTGTCAAAGCCATGTAATATCTAGGTTTATTTCCGCTTTTAATTTCAGCAAATTATTAACTGTTAGATGAATTAATAGGATTGTATGGCAAGAATGCATGAAAAATTAAAACGGTTAGAAAACCCTAATGTGCAGAGATTAAAATAACTGAAATAAATCACTCGCACATGTTCACTCCTAGGGTTTACTTCACTTCGGTTGCCTTCGGTAAACAATCATTAAGCATAGGAGATTTTAGTGGTCACCCTCCAGTTTAAAGAGATCAAATTGTCCCATTCGAATGCTGCCTCGGAAATGTTGCCTCGGAAACATTGCCTTGAAAAGTTCTTAAGACTCTAAGGTTACTACTAAAGTTTTCTAGCTATTGGTTTAGTGATTGTATTTGTCCCTTTCGAACGTCCCTTACAAACTCCAACGAAGGTGCTACCTACTCCTTAATAGTGGGATATCACTGTCTAAAGGAAATATAACAGAAACAATTTGTTTTTGAGTAGGTAGATGTTAGTAGGTACTTGCTTAATAAAAACTTTTCACACAAATAACTTTCAAAACAGTTTTCAAAATAACTTTGTCACACCCTTGAGGACTGATATAAGGGTTATCACGAAGTAAAAACATTTTCAAGACAAACACACACAAGTAATTTGAAAAAATGAGCAAGTACCTAAGAGCCCGTAGATAACTATGAATAGAAAGGGTGCTAACACCTTCCCTTTCTATAATCTACCCCCCGTACTCAGAATATCTCGAAAACAGGTTTTTTCTGTTCTTTTTCCTTTTCTATGATTGGATGAAATAAAATTCGGTGGCAACTCTTGCTTACCGCGACATTTTGCAAACAAAAAACACAAAACACAAACTAGTATTAAACAGTCGGTTTTTCCACCGTATCACAAAAGTATTTTTCAAAAGTGCCTTTGTTTTGGCGAACTTTGTAACGATTCTCGTCTCTATAAGAATGTATACAAAGTGTTAACTTTTGAAAATATTCCAAGAAAGTATCAGTGCATTGAAATATGTTTGAAAATGTCAATGTAAGGCAATTTTTATGATGATTCTCGTATTGTTGAGAATGTATACAAAAATGTTTATTTTGACAAATGTTTTGAAAGTGTGAGGTGCAAAAGGTTTGTTTGTGAGCAAGCAATTATGACCAATCTACCTACTCAAAGAAGTCTTTGTTCCTTTCCTCCTCCTTTAGATAGTTCTATTTTAACATTGTCTTGTAGCAAGCCATATCATTGGATGCGAGGGACGGGCGTGGGTCGTCGTATAGTCATAGAAGGCAACTTGTAAGATATTTTAACAATTGTCGTGAGGGACTAAGATCATTTACCGAAGGCAACTTTGTAGGGTTGTCGAGGGACTATGATCTATCGATCGAGTGTCTTTGGTAAACTATCTCACGTTTGAGGGGCATGACTATTTATATCTTAGGCAACAAGTGTGCGTTACCCTATAGGTGCAAGTGTGTAAAGTGTTTTTTTTCAAATAATTTATCTTGAATTAAGGTTGTCTAGTATTGATTTTAAGATCTTGCCATACAAACCCTAATTATTAGCAATAATATGGAAAGCGATAAATTGTGGGATTTAAATGTCCTACTGTGATCCGATGGGAAGAACTGACTATTTTTTGGAATGCTGGTTTGCGTTTTGCGTTTGTATTCGCAAAATGTCGCGGTAAGAAAGAGTCGCCACCGACTTTTATTTTGTCCGACAAGGAAAGGAAAAAAGCACAGAAAAATTCCTTTTTTGAGATATTTCTCGGGTTCGGGGGGTAGATTATAGAAAGGGAAGGTGTTAGCACCCTTTCTATCCGTGTTTATCCACGGGCTCTTAGGTACTTGCTCAATTGTTTTCAAAATATTGCTTTCTTTGTGCTTGTGGGTTTGAAAAAAAATTTGTTTGAAAACTTTGATTTAACTCTTGCTTCTGTCCTCAAGAGTGTAATGAAGTGTTTTTGAAAACTTTGTTCGAAAAGGAGTGTAAGTGTGAAAAGTTTTTGTTTTTGAAAGAGCAAGTATCTAAGAACCATCTACCTACTCGAAAAAGGAATTGTTCTATGCTAATGTACTTTATACAATGCTATCCCACTATTATTGAGTAGGTAGCACCGTCGTTAGAGTTTAAGAGTCAATTCGAATGAGGGAGATACGGTCACTAAAGCAATGTTAGGACGCCTTAGCGATAACCCTAATGTCTCAGATCATTTGTTTGAGGCAATAATATCCGAGGTAACCATTTCGAGGCGACTATGATCTTTTAGACAAGAGGACGACCACTAAAGCGACCTATACTCAATGACCGTGTATGAAGGCAACCAAGTGGGGTGTACCCTAAGAGTGCGCATGTGTGAGTGTGTCGTTTTCAGTTATTTATCTTTGTACATGTTAAAGGTGATCTAATTTGATTTTAAGATTAACATTCAGTCTTGTCATGCAAACCCTATTATCAAACATCTAACAGTTATAATTTGCGGAAATAAAATGCGGAATTTAAATTACAAGGCGTCGGGTATTTACATCGCCAAAGACAAACCCTTTGAAAAATAAAATAAAGCAGTAAAAATAATTAAATGTCCTATTTAACTATTACAATCCGGAAGCAGGTACATTATTTGATAAAAATAAGTAACGCGCGTTGGAAATTGAATCGGGCGCATGATTATGGTTTTGACCCTTTTTGCTAAAGAAAAATCTTTTTTAGGTTTTTATTATTTTTATTTAAGGAAAAGAAATTAAACCTAAATTAAATTCCTAAATTAAGTTAATAAATTAATTAAATGAAAAATAAATTATTTTTGGAGTTTTTGATTATTTAGGAAAGAAATTAAAAATGATTAAATTAGTGGTTACTATCTAATTTAATCTAATTAATTAAAATTATTTACAAAAATAAATTAAAGTTTTCTAATTAAAAACCTAGTTAATTAATAAATTTATTAAGAAAAATAAAAGTTAAAAAATTGATTGAAATAAAAAGATTTTTTTTGTGATTTTATTTAATAAAAACAGAATTTTGTGATTGGTTAGAAAACTAAATAAAAATAATACAACAATTAACAAAACAAAATAAAACAAATAAAAGAGAGAGAGGTGTTGGGCCTGTTTTAGGGGTGTGAGGAGCAATATTGTGGCCCATTAGCAGCTGGCCTTTGTGGACTTTTTGGATCTGGTGCTTATGCATTGACTGGCGCCTTGGTGGACCTCCAATCATGGACCACCAGATCTGGCCTTTGGCCATCTGGCGTTTGAATGGATGAGGATGTATGGTGGATAGCAAGCTAATGCGCGCATGTGATTATCTGTAAACAAATAAGAAAATACAAAGTGCTAGAGGCAATGATCGAACCCCTGACCTCCAGCCCAAAACGCCTTGGAAACTGACTTGTTGACCATTGGGACACGCTGCTGGATTTGTTATAATAATACAAAAGATATATATTATATAAAAAAAATCATTGCCAGAACATAAAAAAACGTGCGTAACATTTGAGTCCACCAATGGACGGGGGACACCTCATCGTCCCTGTCCTCAAACCTGTAACAAAAATACCTACGGATTTGAATGCGCGGCTAAAAGCGCAGGCCTATGCTAAAATCTTCTCCAGGCCATATAAATCCATTTCAAGAACATGGTTTGATTCGTTATGGCCTCCTGATCAAAACCATGTTCCTCTTGTATCTCAATTGTGCCTGAAACAAAACCCCCAAAAATACGAACCAAACCCTAACAATGGTGGTTCTTCATATACAACATATAAATGAAATTAAACAATGCATAAAGTTTGGACATGTTCTTGTGATCACGAATGTACCATTAGTTTTCTCAAATGATGCAAGAATAAATCAAACCGAATTCAAGAACAGGGGTGACTATCGTGCAACTTACAATGCGTATGGGAGTCTGAAAATGCTTGGTTTTGATCCAGGTAGCTTGTGTGAATGCCCGGGAAGCGATTGGAACGAGTCTCGTGGCCTGACACTGCCTCTAACTTGGACTTTGATCTCTCACTTTTTTGTGAATTTTTCAATTCTTGTTCTGCCTCTCTCCACACTTGCCAAACCTGATTTTGTATGACTTTGCTTGCTTATGTAATGTGCTTTGTATTAGGGTAAAAATCATGGACCAAATCCCTCCATATCAATGCACATGAATGTGATTTGATCTCCATTGAAAACCTTCCAAATTTGATTTGATTTGGATCTTTTTGCACATGATTTGGCTTGATACAAATATGATGGTGATGCTAGCTGTGAACCAAGCCTAAAACAATCAGAAAATCATGAGTTATTAATTCTTTGGATTTTCTATGATTTTATTTGATTTAAAATGGATAAATTCAATTAAAAATCAAATTAAATAATAAAAATGAAATATGGGCTCATGGCTGAAGCTAGGACACGTGGGAAACTATGCAAGCTCAAATCAAGTGGAAAAGAATGGGCCTTTTTGACAAAATTTGAAGTTTTGGGGATAGTTGACTTTTGGCAATTTTGCAAAAAAAGTCCAACTTCAACAATGCATAACTTCTTCAATTTTGAACTTTTGGAAGTGTTCTTGGACTTTTTAGAAATCTTGAGATGTCCTCTAACCAACTATATTTGTCTCATCCCATTTTGATATTCCATGCTCAAGTTATAATCTTTGGCAAAAAAGGTGTTTTTGTTGACTTTAACAAATGACCTATAATGTCCAAATTCATAACTTCTTGTGAATGCATTTTTTGATCTTGTGGTATGAAGATGGATTGTAGGAAATTGCATCCTCTTCAAAATGAGATTTGGATGGGTCATTTATCATAAAGTATGAGAAAGTTATGCTTGGTCAAATTTGAGTTGACTTTTCTTACAAAACCCTAATTTAGCAACTTTTGAGTCTTGATGAATTTTGAACAATCCTTGATGAATCATGATAAACCCTTGATAAAATGATGAAATATACTTCAAAATGAGAATGTTGGCAAAAAATCTTGAAGTTTGACTGTTTGTAGGTCAAAGTTGACTTTTGCCCTAGAAAAGTCGATTTTTGGGACCTTTGCGCAATTGACTGAGCAAACTTCTTCTGCAAGGCTTGAAATTTGACATGGATGATCTTGAGATCATAGTAGGACAATGGTAAGCACTTGGGTTCATTTGGAATCAAGGTTCTTGATGCAACACAAAGCCCTAATTTGGGGTAGACTGCCTTAGGAGATAACTGATATGACCAACTCTTGAGCAAACTTGAGCAACTTGGAGATTTTTCTTGCAATGTCTTGAGGAATATGAGAGGGAAAATTTAGGGGTACAACAACTGCCCCTGTTCAATCTTCTTAAACCTGAGGATGTAGATTGGCTTTCATGCCTTTCGTGATCTGAAGGTGGAAGATGATTCAACACTAGAGTGCCCAGAAATTTGCACTCGCATGAAGTGGTATCAGCCTTGTGATGTCAGGAATGGGATTACAGATTCCATTTGGAGATTGTTGGAGGGAGGATGGGCTTAAAGATGCCATATGCAGGAGTGTCGATCTCATAAGGGATTCCTTCGCGAGAGTCTGCATACCTGTTATTGTAGAAGATTCCGCTGGGGAAGTCTGATCTTTGTTGAGATTTAGGAACTTGCCTGTACTTCAACTGAGAGAACATCTCTGCTGAGTTTTAAGAACTTGTTCGTAATTCAACTGGGGGGAAACATCTTCATCGAGATTTAAGAACTCGCCCGTGATTCAACTGAGAAAAACTCTGTTGAGATTTAGGAACTGTCTGTACTTCGACGGAGGAGAATTGTCGAGATTTAGAACCTTATCTGTAATTCAACCGAGGATAATTCAGTTGAGATTTAAGAACCGGTCAGTAGTTCGACTGAGGGAAACATCTTCATCGAGATTTAGGACTTGCTGTAATTCAACGGAGGATAATTCTGTTGAGATTTAAGAACTCGTCCATACTTCGACGGAGGAACTTTGCCGAGATTTAGAACCTTATCTGTAATTCAACTGAGGATAATTCTGTTGAGATTTAAGAATCGGTCAGTACTTCGACTGAGGGAAAAATCTTCATCGAGATTTAGGACTTGTCTGTAATTCAACGGAGGATAATTCTGTTGAGATTTAAGAACTGTCAGTAATTCGACGGAGGAACTTTTCTGAGATTTAGGACCTTATCTGTAATTCAACCAAGGATAATTCAATTGAGATTTATGAATCGGTCAGTACTGCGACTGAGGGAAACATCTTCATCGAGATTTAAGACTTGTCTGTAATTCAACCGAGGATAACTCTGTTGAGATTTAAGAACTCGTCCATACTTCGACGGAGGAACTTTGTCGAGATTTAGAACCTTATCTGTAATTCAACCGAGGATAATTCAGTTGAGATTTAAGAACTGGTCAGTACTGCGACTGAAGGAAACATCTTCATCGAGATTTAGGACTTGTTTGTAATTCAACCGAGGATAATTCTGTTGAGATTTAAGAACTCGTCCATACTTCGACGGAGGAACTTTGTCGAGATTTAGAACCTTATCTGTAATTCAACCAAGGATAATTTAGTTGATATTTAAGAACTGGTCAGTAGTTTGACTTGGGTAAAGCTTCATAGCTGAGAACTTAATTGCATCCTTCCTGAAAATTAAAGGTTAGCTGTATGAAATGCATTACATGCATCAAACAATGATGTTCTCAAAATAAATGAGATTGTATTGTATGATGCTTATATGCATGTGTCATGATGTATGAAAATGTAATGCTTTTAGCTGGGGAAAATAAATCCCGGATAGCTGCTGGAGAAAAGAGTTGAATTCTTCATTTCCGCTGGGGATGGCAAACGAAGATGATTGCGAGAATAAACCTGCAGGAGAGGATAACTCCATTGGGGAATAAACTGATGAAGAGATTACTCCGTGGGGAAGAGATGCTCTGCTGAGGATTCCACCGATAAATTTCACCGGGGATGAATTATCGTTGTTGGTGATACTGAATCCTGTTGGGGATTGACTTCCTGTTTGTGCAAGGAATGAACTCCACTGGGGATGACCCTTTAGTTGCGACTTCACTGGGGATAACCTTTTAGACTCTTATGGGGATAATCCTTTGAACTTGCTGGGGACAATCTTCCAAAGTTTACTGGGGATAATTCTCCAAGTTCTACTGGGGAAGCCTTTCAGACTGCGCTGGAAAAAAGTTCAGACTCCCCTGGGGGATATTTTGCATTCTGCCGAGGAATATTCTTATACTCCACTGGGGAATATTAAGACCTTCCAGTGTCGATGGTAGATAAACTCTGCTTGGGGAGAATATTGCCGATTCATTCACAGTTGCAAGTCTCAGCTGGGGAGAGTTAACATTACTGTCTTACTCTGCGGGGAGTGAATGCATCTTGGTCATATTCTTCAACTGAATCTACCTTGTGCCTGGTGGACAGAGCAACTGTACAGTTTGGACAATTCTTATTTGCTCCTATTTCCGATATTACAAGTAATGGTCTTTTGTTTCGCATGTAAATATTCATGAGCAGCGCTCAATGTCAAATGCATATATCAAAAATGAACATTGGACGTTCTTTGCAAAACAAAACAGAAAAAGGAAAAACAGTTTGAAATTTCACTAAAAATGAATTGTATTGATTTTGAAGTTTGGCTTGTAAATAAGTGTTTTTGTACAAGAGGCTGACGTCCTAGTAAGAGAACGCCACCGAACAAATGGAATTTATACAATTAGTGAATAATTAAACAAAACAGCCATGTGAATAACCCCACTGGGTTCCAACTCTGCTATTGCTTTTATGTCCTCGAGCATCTCATCACTTTGCTACTTGGTTGAAGGTAGATCAGATTGATTAATGTCGTCCGAGCTTGATAGTTGATACCAAAGTCTGGTTGCAATGTGATATAATGAGACATAGTGTTACGCTTTGATCCCTAATTTTTTCCTGGACCGCCCTTTCGGGTTTTCAGTCCACCGGGATACCCTTTTTTGGCCAAGCCGCCTTTTCAGGTTTTTGACTTGCCGGGTGTACAGATCTTTTCATTTTCATCCCTTATTTTTTCCCGAACCCTTTTGGTTCCCCGGGAAGCCCTTATTTTTGCCTAGGCGAGTCAACCTAGCGGGTCTTTGATTATGCGTAGTATCTTTTCACTATGTCTGCATTGACGGGGTGAGGAAGGTCGTCATCATCCATGGTGGTTAGAATCATAGCTCCTCCTGAGAAAATGTTCTTAACCATAAATGGCCCTTCGTAAGTAGGGGTCCATTTTCCCCTGGGATCACCTTGAGGTAGTATGATGTGCTTGATTACCAGATCCCCAACTTGATACTCTTGTCGTCTGACTTTCTTGTTAAATGCCTTGATCATCCATTTTTGATACGTTTGACCATGACAAATAGCAGTAAGTCTCTTTTCGTCGATTAAGTTCAGCTGATCAAGCCGGGTCTGAATCCAATCATCTTCGCTCAAACCTGCATCCTTCATAATCTGAAGGGAGGGTATCTGAAGTTCAATGGGTAATACGGCCTCCATACCATATACCAAGGAATAGGGTGTTGCCCCTGTTGACGTCTGTGCTGAGGTACGGTACCCATGAAGAGAAAATGGTAACATCTCATGCCAATCTTTGTATGTCACCATCATCTTTTGCACAATCTTCTTGATATTCTTATTAGCCGCTTCTACAGCCCCATTCATCTTCGGCCGGTAGGGAGAAGAGTTGTGATGCTGTATCTTGAACTGTTTGCAGAGCTCGATGATCATCTTATTATTGAGATTTATACCATTGTCCGTAATTATCCTCTCTAGTACACCATATCGACAGATCAGATTGTTCCGAATAAACTGTGCTACAACGTTCTTGGTTACAGTGGCAAAGGAAGCTGCTTCAACCCACTTTGTAAAGTAATCGATTGCTACCAGGATGAAATGATGCCCATTGGATGCAGTAGGTCTTATCTCGCCGATCATGTCGATGCCCCACATTGCAAAAGGCCATGGAGCCGTCAAGATGTTCAGAGGAACTGGAGGTATGTGCACCTTATCAGTTAATACTTGGCACTTGTGACAGGTACGAGAATGCTGATAACAGTCGGCTTCCATTATGGACCAATAATATCCTGCCCGAATGATTTTCTTTGCCATGGTGTGTCCACTAGAATGAGTTCCGAAAGTACCTTCATGTAAATCTGCCATGATCCTTTCTGCTTCGCTCTTATCCACACATCGCAGTAAGGTTGAATCATGGTTGCGCTTGTAAAGAATGCCATTGCTAATGAAGAATTTTGCCGTGAACCTTCTCAGAAACTTCTTATCATTAACAGACACGCCCTCGGGGTACTCCTGAGCTTCAAGATACCTCTTCACCTCATGAAACCAGGGTTTATCTACTACCTCTTCAGTATCAATATCACAGTAATGTGCAGGTTCGTTCAATCTTTCAATGATAATCTGGGGAGCTTCGTTGTCCCAATTGACTTTGAACATAGAGGACATTGTGGCTAGCGCGTCCGCTAATTGATTCTCCTCTCTAGGGAAGTGTTCAAAGGTTATCTCCTCGAAATGTGGAAGCAATGTCAACACATACTCTTTGTAAGGAATAAGAATGGGGTGTTTCCTATCCCACTCGCCTTTGATCTGGCTGATCACGAGAGCGGAATCTCCGAAGACACTCAAGAACTTAATCCTTAGGTCAATTGCTGCTCGAAGACCCATGATGCACGCTTCATACTCCGCCATGTTGTTGGTGCAGTTGAAACATAGTCGGGCGGTGAACGGAGTATGAGAGCCTTTAGGAGATATGATCACAGCGCCAATGCCATTACCCAAAGCGTTCGAAGCTCCGTCAAAGTACATAGACCATCGGGATCCCTCCTCAGGTCCTTCATCCGGTCCAGGTGTCTCACAGTCAGTTACTATCATGATACTCTCATCCGGGAAATCAAAGTTCATAGACTGGTAATCATCCACTGCTTGATGCGCCAAATGATCTGCTAACACACTTCCCTTGATTGCCTTTTGGGTCGTATATTGGATGTCATACTCAGTCAAGATCATCTGCCATCTCACTATTCTTCTGGATAAGGCAGGCTTCTCGAAGATATACTTGATTGGATCCATCTTTGATATCAGTAGAGTAGTGTGAGTCAGCATATACTGTCTCAGCCGGCGAGCAGCCCATGCCAACGCGCAGCAAGTTTTCTCAAGCAACGAGTATCGGGTCTCGCAGTCGGTAAACTTTTTGCTAAGATAGTAAATAGCATGCTCTTTTCGGCCAGACTCGTCATGCTGCCCCAGCACACACACCCCATTGAGTTGTCGAGTACTGTCAAGTATAAGATCATAGGTCTCCCTTCGACTAGTGGCATCATAATGGGTGGCTCTTGGAGATATTCTTTGATCCTTTCGAAAGCGGATTGACATTCATCGTTCCATCTTACCACTTGATCTGTCTTCAGTAGCTTGAAGATTAGCTCACAAGTAACAGTCAGGTGTGAGATGGATCGGGCAATGTAATTCAAACTTCCCAGAAATCCTATGACTTCTTTTTCTGTTCAGGGAGTTGGCATCTCCTGTATAGCCTTCACCTTTGTAGGGTCCACTTGAATGCCTTTATCACTTACGATGAAACCCAGCAGTTTAAAAGATCTCACCCCGAAGGTGCACTTGTCCGGGTTTAACCTCAGCTTGTACAACTTCAATCTGTCAAATAACTTTTGAAGGTGGTCCATATGTTCTTCCTCAGTCTGGGATCTCGCAATCATGTCATCATCGTATACTTCAATCTCATGATGGATCATGTCATGGAATAAAGCGACCATGGCGCGCTGATACATTGCCCTAGAATTCTTCAATCCAAAGGGCATGACCTTGTAGCAAAAGGTACCCCATTGAGTAATGAAGGTTGTCTTATCCATGTCTTAGAGAGCCATCTTAATTTGATTATAACCGGAGAAACCATCCATGAAGGAGAAAACCTTATGCTGAGAGGTGTTGTCAACCAGAATGTCGATATGAGGTAGAGGGAAGTCATCCTTGGGGCTTCCTCTGTTCAGATCCCTATAGTCAACACGCATTCAAACCTTACCATCCTTCTTCGGCACTGGAACCACGTTGGCCACCCACTGTGGCTAAGAAGTAACTGCTAGAAAACCGGCATCAAATTGTTTCATAACCTCAGCCTTGATTTTCTCAGACATCTCCAGGCGCATTCGGCGGACCTTCTGTTTTACTGGAGGACAGTCTTCCTTGGTAGGTAGGCGGTGAACCACAATATCAGTACCCAACCCAGGCATATCTTCATAAGACCAGGCAAAGATCTCAACATAGTCACGCAGCATCTGAATCAACCGTTGCTTCACACTAAGTTCCAGATTTGCACCGATCTTGACCTCTTTCTTGTCTTCTTCCGTACCCAGATTTACTGTTTCCACGGGCTCCTCATGCGGCTGTATGGCCCTCTCTTCCTGAAGTAACAGTCTATCAAGTTCACCAGGCACTTCGCAATCATCTTCACCTTCGTCTTTGGCTAAGTTGATCGGACTTTCGAAGTCATAACCGGCAGTAGCAGATGTAAGATTAAGATTGCGCCTAAGAGGGGGGGTGAATTAGGTGGTGGTCGATTTTTGACTTATTTTATACTTTCTGGTTTTGATTTAGTGCTTTGAAAACTGTAGAGTGCAGAAAGTAAAGAGACACGGAGAATTATCCTGGTTCCTTCCACACCCCGGAAGTACGTCCAGTCCCCTTGCAAACACGCAAGAGATTTTACTATATTGTTAGAACTTTTACAAGACTCTTCCTAGTCTTATCCACTAAAGAACCTAACAAATAACCAAGAACACCCTCTTGGATTTCCAATAAGTCTAATGAGAACAATCCTCTCAAAAGATACCTCTTGTTTCCAATAATGGACAACAAGGAACAAAAGTAATCTAATACTTAATTCCAACAATCCTGGAAATAAGTTACACTTTGTATGTTTTTATGAAGTATGATTTCTTGAAAGATGTTGATCACATAGAGTGACTTCTTTGAAGTTTCTTCTTTCTTCTCTTGTAAGCAATTCAAACTGTAACACAATGGTTAGATAATGCTCAAAGATTTCTATTCTTTATATGTGTGAAAGTGCAGAAAATCTTTGTTCTTAAAAGTTAAGAAATATGAAGTTTGAATATTTTACAAAGTTCAGATTTTATTGCAAGAGAAGAGTTTTTTTATGATTTGAAATATTTTGCAATATATAGTAATCAAGATACCTTTCCAAAAGGACACTTTTCTGTTTGAAAAACTTGACAAGATGCAATGTTTGATCATGCAACTATTGGAGAAAAGGTGTGAAGGATATCTTGAAACCAGTTCAGATTTTTCAAAATTTTCAATGTGAAAATCGATTAACATAACATGCAAATCGATTGCACGTGTTTGTAACGTTCAGAATTTCAAAAAATTTGAAGTGTAAATCGATTAGCATGTAGTGTCAATCGATTTACAAGTGTTAAAAAATCAGTTTGTTCTGTGGTCAATCGATTTACACAACCTGTAAATCGATTGCTGGCAGGAGCAAACAGTTTTTTGAAAAAGCATGTGTAAATCGATTTACACAATATGTTAATCGATTTACAGCAGAGAAAAACTTAAAAATTGTTTTGAAATATAATTGAAGAGATGTGGCAAGTGTGTATATCATTTTTGAGCATTTCTAATCAATGTAGTTTAATTGAGACTTGATATACTTGATTGTTTGCCAAGTTCCTTGAAGCTTTGAGTAAATGATGCTTTAAGTTAATTTCCACTTCTTTTCCTTCTTGCCATAGAGCTTGTTTGTCTTTCATCAAACTAGCTTGTTTGTCTTTCATCAAAACTAAAGTTGAGTTGAGGCTTGAGATTACATTCTCCCCCTTTTTGATGATGACAAACCATTTTCCTTTATGTGTTGATCAGAATTTTAGCAGAATGTGTTTTCTCCCCCTGAGAAGATTTCTCCCCCTATGGAGAAAAAGATTTGAAAGCTTGCTCTATAAAGACAATGAAAACAAACAACCAAAAAGTGCTATTACATCCTTCTCCCCCTTTGACATTATCAAAAAGAAGGGAAAGATGCAACAAGAAATTATAACAGAAAGAAATGTACAGGAACATGAATAAAAAACAAAAAACTTTCAAAATTATCGAACAAAGTTTAAGAACACAATACATAAAATGAACACTTGAAATACAACAAGACAAAAACCATAATGATACTTATAACAAGAATTTAATAACATTGATCAGGAACATTTTAGAAAGGTCCTTGATATGGAAATTGTTGTTGAAGAGGTGGTTCGGTGTATTGAGGAGGCGGAGGAGCAGGATTGGTTGGGTCGTATGGAGGGATATGAAGATGTGAATAAAGATATGAAAATTGTTGGTTCACATCATTCTGAAAAGCATTTATTCGAGATGAGGTAGAGTCATTTATCTCATCGAGCATTGATGTTAGAATTGAGAGAAGCAAACTTTTGCGTCATGAAATCCATAACATCTTGATTTGTTGGACCAGAAGAAGCAGCAGGAGGAGGAACTTCATGGTCTTCTTCATCTGCATTATTACCTTCATCGCCGACAACATCTTCTCCAATGTAAGTGATGGTTTTTGCTTCAGCATTGAAATGAACACCCATCCTTGAATCAACATTTTTGATGGAGATCCTAGTGGTGATTGGATCCATTTCAATCCGCTCAAATCCAGTGAAATCTATATCAAAAGCTGCCATAATCCTTGTAATGAAATATGCATATGGTAGAAAGGTGGCCCTTGCGGCAACTTTTAGCATATGCACCACAATCAATTTTGCCCAATTAACCGGGATTCCATTTTTCCTTGCATAGATGATTTGCAATTCTAGGTCGGTCACTGTACAATGATTCCCTGCTCTAGGAAACAGAATATACACCAGAAAATAGTGAAACAACCTATCATCAATATGGAAATTTCCAGCACTCCATGTGTCCCTAGCAGGAGTAACCCCGCCAAGACTTCGAATCCGCTTGGCACGGTATTCAGATTCTGATAACCTTCCAATGCTATAGAAAAATTCTCGCTTCTGATAGTTTTCCCAAGCAGCATCTTCTGGATCATAGAGGGTACTTCCAGAATATGGAATGTTCAAGATTCTGCCAATAGTTTTGGAATACAGAGGGATTCTTTTTCCAAGGACATATGTATAACATTTGTTGTTGTCATAGCACATATTGCTGTAGAAAATTCTAACCAGATCCGGGTAATAGAAACCATGTGAAGATATTAATGGTTCTAAACCATAAGCAATGAAATCTCTTTGAAACGAGAAGCATTCATCTGGAAAAGTAGATAACATACCAAACTTTGGAGTAGAGATGATTTTCTTTTGAAAATGCTTGAGAAATCTGTCCCGCTGTGGATCCGAGAGGTACTCGAGCACAGAGTTTTCAGATGTTGACGAAGCTTGCTTCTTTCCTTTCTCTGAGGCAGAGGCTTTTCTCTTGGGAGCCATGGATCTTGTTAGGGTTTTGAAAAGAGAGATATAGAGTTCTTTGTGTTGTTATGTGAGAGAGTGTGTTGGTATTGTGAGATAGTTTTGGTGAGTTTAAATAATATAGAGAGTAAGTGAGCTCATACAAGTATCACATGTTAAACAATAAATTTCATAGAGAGAATACACAGAAAATGCTTCAGATTCTGTGGTAAATCGATTTGCCCCTTGGTTAAATCGATTTACACAGAACATTTTCATAAAAAATAATTTTCGTTCAGTGGTAAATCGATTTACATATTGTGTAAATCGATTTACACACAAGATTTTATTAAAAGAAATGATTTGCTTCAGTAGTAAATCGATTGACATATGGTGTAAATCGATTTACACAAAAGATTTTATTAAAAGAAATGATTTGCTTCAGTAGTAAATCGATTGACATATGGTGTAAATCGATTTACTTAAAGAAAAAATTTAAAACATCATTATTTTTAACATTTGAAACAATGTCTAACCACATATATATGTACATTAAGGTATAGTTAAGGATTGAGTGCACCTTAAATATCTTGTTCATCGAGGATTCCAAGTTCACGACGAATTTTGAAAAATGCATCCTTTGCAAGTGGTTTTGTGAAGATGTCCGCGAGTTGATTTTGAGTGTCCACGAATGTGATCTTGACATCTCCTTTGAGTACATGGTCTCGGATGAAATGATGTCTGATGTCAATATGTTTCGTCCGGGAATGCATAACTGGATTTTTCGTAATATTGATCGCGCTTGTGTTATCACATCGAAGAGGAATGCATCCAAGGTTTACTCCATAGTCAAGTAATTGTTGTTTTAGCCAAAGAATTTGAGCGCATCCACTTCCAGCCGCAATGTATTCTGCTTCGGCAGTGCTGAGAGCTACGCTTGCTTGCTTTTTGCATGACCATGAAACCAAGGCATTTCCAAGAATGTGACACGTTCCACTAGTACTTTTGCGATCAGTTTTGCAACCTGCATAGTCAGCATCAGAATAACCAACTAGATTGCACATACTACCTTTTGGATACCATAATCCGACGTTGGTTGTTCCTTTGAGATATTTTATTATGCGCTTGACTGCTGCAAGGTGAGACTCTTTAGTATTGGCTTGATATCTTGCACATAGGCAAACACTGAACATAATGTCAGGTCTACTTGCTGTTAAATAAAGGAGTGAGCCAATCATTCCACGATACTTAGTTATGTCAATAGAATTCCCTGATTCATCTGGATCAAGATAGGTGCCGGATCCCATAGGAATTGCACTTTCTTTGCTACTTTCCATCTCAAACTTCTTTATAAGGTCTTTGCAATATTTTGATTGGTTTACGAAAATACCATGTTTGAGTTGCTTAATTTGAAGACCAAGAAAGAAATTCAATCTTCCCATCATAGACATTTCAAACTCTCCTTGCATCATAGACGAAAATTCCTTGCACATATTTTGGTTAGTTGAACCGAAAACAATATCATCTACATAGATTTGTACAAGTAAGGTATGATGATTAACATTTTTTATGAAGAGAGTGGTATCAACTTTACCCTTTACAAACCCTTTTTCACATAGGAATGCGCTTAGTCTATCATACCAAGCCCTTGGTGCTTGCTTCAGCCCATAGAGAGCTTTCTTCAGTTTGAAGACATGATTAGGATGTTTGAAGTCTTCAAATCCGGGAGGTTGCTTTACATAGACTTCTTCATTTATGAATCCGTTGAGAAATGCGCTTTTTACATCCATTTGAAAAAGTTCAAAGTCCAATGAGCATGCATATGCAAGTAATAGTCTTATTGCTTCCAAACGTGCTACCGGAGCAAAAGTTTCTTCAAAATCAATTCCTTCCTCTTGGTTGTATCCTTGAGCAACTAGTCTTGCCTTATTTCGAGTGATTATTCCATTTTCATCCATCTTGTTTTTGAAAACCCATTTGGTTCCAATGATACGTTTATTTCCTGGATTAGGAACAAGTTCCCAAACTTCGTTCCGCTCGAATTGGTTTAACTCCTCTTGCATGGCAAGGATCCATTGATCATCTTCTAGTGCTTGAGCCACTTTAGTAGGTTCAACTTGAGATACAAACGCCATATTTAAGCATGCATCCTTAAGATTTAGCCGAGTAGATACTCCTTTGCTAATATCTCCAATTATATTGTCAATTGGATGATCACGATGAGTTCTCCATTCTTGAGGAAGATCATCATCATTTTCATTTTGATGTGAAAGTCCATGTGTTTGTTCCGGATTGACCATTTTGCCATCTCCGTAGGAAATCTCATGAGATAGATCTATAGAATCATCATCACAAATAACAACTTCCTCCTTGGAGGTGTTAGATTCATCAAAAGAAACATGCATTGATTCTTCTATAGTTAAAGTTCTTTTATTGTAAATTCTAAAAGCTTTGCTAGAAAGGGAGTAACCAAGAAAGATACCTTCATCCGATTTTTCATCGAACTTACCGAGATTGTCTTTGTCGTTGTTAAGGACAAAACATTTGCACCCAAAAATATGAAAGTGAGAGATATTTGGTTTTCTTCCTTTGTAAATCTCATATGGAGTTTTCTTTAGTATAGGTCTTATGATCACGCGATTGCTTACATAACATGCCGTGCTTACCGCATCCGCCCAAAAATATTTAGGCAAACTTGAGTCACTTAGCATGGTTCTAGCAAGTTCCACCAAAGACCTATTTTTCCTTTCAACTACTCCATTTTGTTGTGGAGTTCTTGGTGCTGAAAAATTGTGGAAGATCCCATTTTCTTCACAAAATTCTTCAAATAGACTATTTTGGAACTCTCCACCGTGATCACTTCGGATTGATGTTATCTTTGATGACTTCTAATTTTGAACTTGTTTTGCATATCTCTTGAATGCCTTGAATGCTTCATTCTTGTGTACTAAAAACAAAGTCCAAGTGAAACGGGAAAAATCATCTACAATAACTAATGCATAAATGTTACCTCCGAAGCTTCTTGTTCTAGATGGACCAAAAAGATCCATGTGCAACAATTGAAGTGGTCTTGTTGTTGAAACCACATTCTTTGGTTTGAAAGTTGATTTGGTCTGTTTGCCCTTTTGGCATGCACTACATAATTTGTCTTTGATGAACTTCATCTTTGGTAGACCAATAACTAAGTCATGCTTAATCAATTTGTTCAAGTGCTCCATGTGAATGTGAGCAATCCTCTTATGCCATAACCAAGCGTCATTGTTGTTTACCATAAGACATTGTACCTTCATAGACAAATCATCTAGAGTAATCACAAAAATATTGTTAGATCTTATACCTTTGAGTTTTACCTCATTGGTTGCCTCATCCATAATAAGGCATTCTTCTTTGTTGAATTTGATCTTGAACCCTCTATCGCAAAGTTGACTTATGCTAAGAAGGTTGTGCTTTAATCCTTCAACATAGAGAACATCCTCAATTTGAATGGATGGAGGTGTGCCAACTATTCCAACGCCAAGAATCTTTCCTTTGGTGTTGTCTCCATAGGTGACATACCCTTTGGCTTTATGTACTAGATATGAAAATTGGTGTACATCTCCTGTCATATGCTTTGAACATCCACTGTCAAGATACCAAACATTTGAAGTGGATTTCAAGCATACCTACAAAAACAAATTATTTCTTGTTAGGTACCCAAGTTGCCTTGGGTCCTTCATAGTTAGTTCCATTTTTCACCCATGCATAATGTCCACTAGCCATACTGAAATTTCTAATATAGCATGCATTTGGTGTGTGACCAATAATACCACAGTAAAAACAGTTTGGAACAAATTTGCTCTTGTATCTAGGCATTTGTTTTCTTTTAGATACATTAGCCTTTTTCTTTTGATGATTATGAACAACTTGCTTCTTTTCTACTTTCTTGGGATTGGAACTATTACTAGCCTTTACAAAAACAGTGGGATTGTTACTTGGTTTCTTAGTATTCACATAACCAAGACCTCTTTTATCATTTGGATAACGTTGTTGGCTTAGTAATCCTTCCAATCCTATTTGTCCTTTTTCATATCGTTCAATGACTCTTTTCAATTGAACAATTTGAAAGACATTTGATTCACACTTGGAGCATGCAAAGGTTTCCTTTTCTTTAATAAAATTCTGTTTTTGAAGATCAAAATCTTTAGTCATGGTGTCAATTTTTTCTAGACAAATTAGAAGTTCTTTTTCTTGTTTTGACACCTTTTTGTATAAACTTTTGCATTCTTTCAAGAGTTCATCAATTGCACCTTGAACATCATCATCAAAAAGATTAAATTCATTACTAACCTCTTCTTCATTTTCGGAGTGATGCGATGCCATTAAGGCTAAGTTTTCACATTCGTCGCTTTCCGATTCCGATGAACTGCTCATATCATTATCTTCCCATGCTATGTAGGCTTTCTTTTGTTTTGAGTCCTTTCCTTTGAATCCATTTTTCTTTGGGAGATTTGGACAGTTTGGCTTGATGTGTCCTTGCTTTCCACATTCATAACATGAGACATCTTGAGTTGATGTGGAGGCTTCTCTTTTCTTGAAGTGCTTTCTCTTATGTGCATGAGATTCGCCTTTGTCATTTCTGCCAAAAAACTTCCCAAGTCTTTTCACTAGAAGCATGAAATTTTCATCTTCTTCCGGATTGTCTTCTTTTACCACTTCTTTTGAATCAATTTTTAAGGCAATGTTTTTGGACTTCTTTTCTAGATTCTCATGTTTTTCAAGTCTACCGAGTTCCGTTTCGTATTCTTGAAGTTTGCCGAATAATGTAGCGGAAGTCATTGCGGAGAGACTCTTCTTTTCTGAGATTGCCGTTACCTTTGGTTGCCATTCCCTAGTCAATGATCTAAGGATTTTCAAGTTGAGTTCATCATTTGACAGGGTTTTACCAAGAGCAATTAAGTGATTTGTCAAATGCACAAATCTCTTTTGTAAGTCAAGAATGGATTCTCCGGGCTGCATTCGAAATAGTTCATATTCTTGACTCAAGGTATTTAGCCTTGATCTTTTTACTTCAGCCGTTCCTTCATGAGTTTGAACCAAGGTATCCCAAATTTCCTTTGCTGTTTTGCAGTTTGAGACACGGAAAAATTCGTCCATACTGAGTGCACCTTGAAGAAGGTTTATTGCCTTTTTGTCATAGAGAACTTTCTTTTTATCATCGTCGTCCCATGCAGTTTTGGGCTTTGCAGACCCAACGCCATTGATTACCGTTATCGGGATAAATGGACCATTTTCAACAGCATCCCATACTTCCTCTCCTTGTGCTTCTAAATGCGCCTTCATGCGTTTTTTCCAAAAGTCAAAATATTCACCACAGAATAGAGGAGGCTTGTTGTTACTACCACCATCTCTGAAAACTGGTTGATGATTTGCGGAAGCCATTCTGGATCTCTAGTAGCAGGTTACCTATAACCTGCTCTGATACCAATTGTAAGATTAAGATTGCGCCTAAGAGGGGGAATTAGGTGGTGGTCGATTTTTGACTTATTTTATACTTTCTGGTTTTGATTTAGTGCTTTGAAAACTGTAGAGTGCAGAAAGTAAAGAGACACGGAGAATTATCCTGGTTCCTTCCACACCCCGGAAGTACGTCCAGTCCCCTTGCAAACACGCAAGAGATTTTACTATATTGTTAGAACTTTTACAAGACTCTTCCTAGTCTTATCCACTAAAGAACCTAACAAATAACCAAGAACACCCTCTTGGATTTCCAATAAGTCTAATGAGAACAATCCTCTCAAAAGATACCTCTTGTTTCCAATAATGGACAACAAGGAACAAAAGTAATCTAATACTTAATTCCAACAATCCTGGAAATAAGTTACACTTTGTATGTTTTTATGAAGTATGATTTCTTGAAAGATGTTGATCACATAGAGTGACTTCTTTGAAGTTTCTTCTTTCTTCTCTTGTAAGCAATTCAAACTGTAACACAATGGTTAGATAATGCTCAAAGATTTCTGTTCTTTATATGTGTGAAAGTGCAGAAAATCTTTGTTCTTAAAAGTTAAGAAATATGAAGTTTGAATATTTTACAAAGTTCAGATTTTATTGCAAGAGAAGAGTTTTTTTATGATTTGAAATATTTTGCAATATATAGTAATCAAGATACCTTTCCAAAAGGACACTTTTCTGTTTGAAAAACTTGACAAGATGCAATGTTTGATCATGCAACTATTGGAGAAAAGGTGTGAAGGATATCTTGAAACCAGTTCAGATTTTTCAAAATTTTTAATGTGCAAATCGATTAACATAACATGCAAATCGATTGCACGTGTTTGTAACGTTCAGAATTTCAAAAAATTTGAAGTGTAAATCGATTAGCATGTAGTGTCAATCGATTTACAAGTGTTAAAAAATCAGTTTGTTCTGTGATCAATCGATTTACACAACCTGTAAATCGATTGCTGGCAGGAGCAAACAGTTTTTTGAAAAAGCATGTGTAAATCGATTTACACAATATGTTAATCGGTTTACAGCAGAGAAAAACTTAAAAATTGTTTTGAAATATAATTGAAGAGATGTGGCAAGTGTGTATATCATTTTTGAGCATTTCTAATCAATGTAGTTTAATTGAGACTTGATATACTTGATTGTTTGCCAAGTTCCTTGAAGCTTTGAGTAAATGATGCTTTAAGTTAATTTCCACTTCTTTTCCTTCTTGCCATAGAGCTTGTTTGTCTTTCATCAAACTAGCTTGTTTGTCTTTCATCAAAACTAAAGTTGAGTTGAGGCTTGAGATTACAGCAGAGTCGTCACCAGTGGGATCCAGAGTGGATGTAGACCTGTATATGTGAGTGTGTGAGTGTAAAATAGTTGTTTTGCAATATATAATAAAAGAAAAACAAAGAGCGCAAAATTTGAAATGCAAGAAACGTCCAATGCTTTTATTAATGATATATGTAGATGACACACATAAAGCCCTCACAAACAAAACCACGGTGCCTCGGGTAAGACACCGGGCCGTAAAGCTTAAAAATTTTCTGTTACAAATTCAAAACAAAAGTCTCATTACTGGGTGGTAACAGAAACAGACATAGAATCCTTCGTTGTCCAATTGCTCAATCCACCGACGGCAGTCGGGTAAATCCAGCTGTCAATGTCAAACTCTTCTTTATCATCCCCAATAGCATTGACTCCTACGTCATGTTTAGGCTTTTTTGGTGCTCCGAACTCGATCTCCATAGCATCAATCAAGTCCTGTACCTTATTCTTCAGGACCCAACAATCATTCGTATCGTGCCCCGGGCTATCGGAGTGAAAAGCACAACGGGCGTTTGGATTGTACATGGGTGATGTTGTATTGGGATTCTTCGGGGCCTCCTTCGGAATCACCAAGTTGGTCTTTAATAATTGTAGCAGAATATGAGACAAAGTCATGTTGAGCTGAGTGAATTGTCTTCGCGGCCTCTCGGCCCTTGGCTGATTGTTGTGTTGTGCGGCAACAGTTGGTCTTGAAATAACAACCGCATTAACAGCTTGGCGGCGTTCAGGTCTATTATGGCTCTTTGAACTGTAAACAGCACTGGATTCCTTCTTAAAATGATTCTTCTCGGTACTTGACGAAGTAGCCTTCTGTATTTTACCGCTCTTGATACCGGCCTCAATTCTTTCCCCCGTAATAATCAGCTCGGTAAATCCGGACGATGAACTTCCAATCAGATGGTTGAAATATGGACCAGACAAGGTCCCAAGAAACATATCCACTAGCTCCCTATCATCCAAGGGAGGTTGCACTCTTCCAGCAAGGTCCCTCCACTTCTGAGCGTAGTCTTTGAAACCTTCTCCCGCACCCATAGACATACCCTGGAGTTGGGTACGCGTGGGAGCGAGGCCGGCATTGTATTGGTACTACTTATAAAAAGTAGCAGCTAAATCTTCCCAATTACGGATACTAGCTCCTTCTAGCTGGTAAAACCATTCAAGCTGAGTTCCTGAGAGACTATCTTGAAAGAAATGGATCCAGAGGTTCTTGTCAGCAGTGTATGGCTGAATTTTTCTAACATACGAACGGAGGTACAACTTTGGACATGACACCCCGTCGTACTTGGCAAAGGCTGGTGCTTTGAACTTGTGGGAATCACCATCCCAGATGACAAACCCAAATCACCAAAGTCCAGACCAGGCACTTTCTTAACTTCCATTACACTTAACCGGTCTTCCAGTTGCTTATATCTATCCTCAGCCGAAGGATACTGGTCTTCGTCAAAGTCAGTCTCGTTGTCGGAAACCACAGGGCTAGGAGCCCTCCTTTCTTCCTGATAATCTCCCCCTCCATATGAGTGGGTCAAATCAACCTCTTCTCACAAATCGTTTCCGAATCTGTGACCCATATTAAATAGGACCATCTTCTTCTTCTTCCTCTTCTTCTTCTCTTTCAAGATAAGGGCCTTCAGATCTTGCTGACCCTTAGTCAGGTTCATGAACAATTCCTGGAACTGGGCGTTTTGAGCTTGCAGAGCCTTGATTGCTTGTTCAGTTGATGGTTCAGAAGACATTATGCTGAAATAAACAGCGAAGAAGATAAGAGACCTGTAATGGGTACCTGTAATGAGGTGCATGGAATGAAATGCATATGATATGATTTCAAAGACGTCGAGAGATTCAAATTCGTAAACCAAAATGAAACACACTTTTATTAGATAAACTTTGAATTCAATTGTTCGACAAATGCCTTTAAGGCGTTACAAGAAAGAAAAACTGAAAAGTAAATCAAAACTAGAAATAATTAAAAAGACAATCAGTGCTCCCATGGTCGTTTCTTGTCGATGCGGACATAGTCGTTGAGGATCCGCTCGTTCTCCAGCTGCCATGTCAACTTGTGAATCTTCTGCTCTTGCTCGTGATACTTTTCTCTATAAGTATCGTGCTCTTCTCTCAGCTGCATCCACGATCTCTTTAATGCCCGAGTGTCAGTAGGCATGTATGGATGGAGGATGGTAGGAGGAACCCCTTCTTCATCAGCAACCTCAAGAGTTATAGGCAAGACGGCTTCGTACGACATTCTCAGCTTTTGGGCACGGATTCAAACCCATCTGAGATATGGCTCCATCGGAAGAGAAGTCTTCGCACCTAGCTCGTGCAGATCAGACCTGTGTACCCTATCCCAAGCTCTTATGAATCTGCGGTGTTGCTCATCACTATCCCCTTGGAAGTCAAAGACAATACTCAGCATCAACAACTCATGAGGTCCTTCCCTCCTAGCTCGCCCAAATTAACGTAAGGCCAAGCACGGATTATAGGTGATCCCTCCATGGGTTCCTAGCAGTGGAACATTGGGGTATTCCCCACAGCAATCAATAATAGCCACATCTTCCATGCCCTTGATAGTCCAAATGATGTCATTATGAGAGAGATACATAATCCTATAGGCCCAACCCATGCCTTCCTTGTTCTTCAAAACTGATTTAGGGAGGTGAGAAATAAACCACCTCTCCAGCAATGGTGCACAGCACATAAGGGTTCCCTGTTTTCGAGCATTATGGGCATAAAGAGAGTGCAAAATGTCACCCAAGAGAGTGGGAATAGGACTACCGGATATGAAAATCTTCATTGCATTCACGCTGACGAAAGAATCTGAGTTAGGAAACAACACCAAGCCATATATGAGAAGAGCCAGAATGTCTTCAAATGCCTGAAAGTCTAGACTGTCCAAGAACTGATTATCCCGATCAACCAGGGATTTAGCCAAGAAACCTTTTGTACCACTTCTAGTCTTCCAGTTTGACATTACCTCAGCCTTTGTCATATGGAGGGCTGAAGCAATCTCTTTCGGCCTAAGGATCTTCTCCCAACCTGTAAATGGGGTCTGCTCTAGAATGGAGATACCCAGTAGATCAGAGAACTCTTCCAAGGTAGGGACCAACTGGTAGTCCGGAAAAGTAAAGCAATGGTACAGTGGATCAAAGAACTGGACTAATACACTCATCATCTGTTCATCCATCTTGGAGGTGACCAAACTCAGGAGGTTCCCATGTATTCTGATAAAGGAGGTAGTATCTGAAACCTTTGCAACCAATTCCTTAAGCTGAGTGGGAACCTGGACAGAGTTGATCCGAATAGTGTTTCTACGCATGGGTGCCATGACCTACAAAACAGAACAAAGATGAATCCCCTATGTCTTTGAAATGGCTTAGTCCAATGCAAGATACATGCTATGTCATGATGCATGATGTCATGATAGAAAACACACCACAAGTATCCACAAATAGTAAACATGGTAAGGGCAAACAAGTCACACAGATAGCCCTTAGATTTCAGGCTGGCAAGGAGTTTAGGTATTACCCTCTTTCAGTTTAGTTGGTTCAAACCTGTCCTAAAAATAGTAACCGGGTTCTAGAGGATCTCAATATCACTGACCACCCTCGATCGGTCATAATTCCAGTTTAGCAACCTTTCTTGCAGCCAGAATCATCGCGAGAGTTTGGTCTCAATGAGTGTAGCATACTTCTACTTTTCTATGGCCGAGTTGGTCAATTATAGGTTCTAAGGTCAGTTGGTGCTTAATGACCCCTTAGAAGACCCATATTCTCCTTGTTCCACCACAAAGGACATCAGTATAAACTAAAGTGCCACACCAACGTAGCTACTGCTTCAACCGTATTGGTCTACGCTGTACATTTCCCTCACAGTTTATTGCTACTTACCTAAAGGGTGTCCCCTAGATCCAGGTTAGGATCTATAATAACTCCGATTCAAGCCCACAAAGATAAAGCATACAAATCAATCAATTGAAAACATTATGAACTATTCCCAAGGTACACCACACTTATTATTGTCCCCAGTAGAGTCGCCAGTTCTGTGATCTGGTGGGAAGAACTGACTATTTTTTGGAATGCTGGTTTGCGTTTTGTGTTTGTATTCGCAAAATGTCGCGGTAAGCAAGAGTCGCCACCGACTTTTATTTTATACGACAAGGAAAGGAAAAAAGCATAGAAAAATTCCTTTTTTGAGATATTTCTCGGGTTCGGGGGGTAGATTATAGAAAGGGAAGGTGTTAGCACCCTTTCTATCAGTTTTTATCCACGGGCTCTTAGGTACTTGCTCAATTGTTTTCAAAATATTGCTTTCTTTGTGCTTGTGAGTTTGAAAAAGTTTTTGTTTGAAAACTTCGATTTAACTCTTGCTTTTGTCCTCAAGAGTGTAATGAAGTGTTTTTGAAAACTTTGTTCGAAAAGGAGTGTAAGTGTGAAAAATTTTTGTTTTTGAAAGAGAAAGTATCTAAGAACCATCTACCTACTCGAAAAAAGAATTGTTCTATGCTAATGTCCTTTAGACAATGCTATCCCACTATTAGTGAGTAGGTAGCACCGTCGTTGGAGTTTAAGGGTCAATTCGAATGAGGGACATACGGTCACTAAAGCAATGTTAGGACGCCTTAGCGGTAACCCTAATATCTCAGATCATTTGTTTGAGGCAACAATATCCGAGGCAACCGTTTTGAGGAGACTATGATCTTTTAGACAAGAGGACAACCTCTAAAGCGACCTATACTCAATGACCGTGTACAAAGGCAACCAAGTGGGGTATACCCTATAAGTGCGTTGGTGCGAGTGTTTCGTTTTCAGTTATTTATCTTTGTACATGTTAAAGGTGATCTAATTTGATTTTAAGATTAACATTCAGTCTTGTCATGCAAACCCTATTATCAAACATCTAACAGTTATAATTTGCGGAAATAACATGCGGAATTTAAATTACAAGGCGTCGGGTATTTACATCGCCAAAGACAAACCCTTTGAAAAATAAAATAAAGCAGTAAAAATAATTAAATGTCCTATTTAACTATTACAATCCGGAAGCAGGTACATTATTGGATAAAAAAAGTAACGTGCGCGGGAAATTGAATCGGGCGCATGATTATGGTTTTGACCCTTTTTGTTAAAGAAAAATCTTTTTTAGGTTTTTATTATTTTTATTTAAGGAAAAGAAGTTAAACCTAAATTAAATTCCTAAATTAAGTTAATAAATTAATTAAATGAAAAATAAATTATTTTTGGAGTTTTTGATTATTTAGGAAAGAAATTAAAAATGATTAAATTAGTGGTTACTATCTAATTAAATCTAATTAATTAAAATTATTTACAAAAATAAATTAAAGTTTTCTAATTAAAAACCTAGTTAATTAATAAATTTATTAAGAAAAATAAAAGTTAAAAAATTGATTGAAATAAAAAGATTTTTTTTGTGATTTTATTTAATAAAAACAGAATTTTGTGATTGGTTAGAAAACTAAATAAAAATAATACAACAATTAACAAAACAAAATAAAACAAATAAAATAGAGAGAGGTGTTGGGCCTGTTTTAGGGGTGTGAGGAGCAATATTGTGGCCCATTAGCAGCTGGCCTTTGTGGACTTTTTGGATCTGGTGCTTATGCATTGACTGGCGCCTTGGTGGACCTCCAATCATGGACCACCAGATCTGGCCTTTGGCCATCTGGCGTTTGAATGGATGAGGATGTATGGTGGATAGCAAGCTAACGCGCGCATGTGATTATCTGTAAACAAATAAGAAAATACAAAGTGCTAGAGGCAATGATCGAACCCCTGACCTCCAGCCCAAAACGCCTTGGAAACTGACTTGTTGACCATTGGGACACGCTGCTGGATTTGTTATAATAATACAAAAGATATATATTATATAAAAAAAATCATTGCCAGAACATAAAAAAACGTGCGTAACATTTGAATCCACCAATGGACGGGGGACACCTCATCGTCCCTATCCTCAAACCTGTAACAAAAATACCTACGGATTTGAATGCGCGGCTAAAAGCGTAGGCCTATGCTAAAATCTTCTCCAGGCCATATAAATCCATTTCAAGAACATGGTTTGATTCGTTATGGCCTCCTGATCAAAACCATGTTCCTCTTGTATCTCAATTGTGCCTGAAACAAAACCCCCAAAAATACGAACCGAACCCTAACAATGGTGGTTCTTCATATACAACATATAAATGAAATTAAACAATGCATAAAGTTTGGACATGTTCTTGTGATCACGAATGTACCATTAGTTTTTTCAAATGATGCAAGAATAAATCAAACCGAATTCAAGAACAGGGGTGACTATCGTGCAACTTACAATGCGTATGTGAGTCTGAAAATGATTGGTTTTGATCCAGGTAGCTTGTGTGAATGCCCAGGAAGCGATTGGAAACAGTCTTGTGGCCTGAAACTGCCTCTAACTTGGACTTTGATCTCTCACTTTTTTGTGAATTTTTCAATTCTTGTTCTGCCTCTCTCCACACTTGCCAACCCTGATTTTGTATGACTTTGCTTTCTTATGTAATGTGCTTTGTATTAGGGTAAAAATCATGGACCAAATCCCTCCATATCAATGCACATGAATGTGATTTGATTTCCATTGAAAACCTTCCAAATTTGATTTGATTTGGATCTTTTTGCACATGATTTGGCTTGATACGAATTTGATTGTGATGCAAGTTGTGAACCAAGCCTAAAACAATCAGAAAATCATGAGTTATTAATTCTTTGGATTTTCTATGATTTTATTTGATTTAAAACGAATAAATTCAATTAAAAATCAAATTAAATAATAAAAATGAAATATGGGCTCATGGATGAAGCTAGGACACGTGGGAAACTATGCAAGCTCAAATCAAGTGGAAAAGAATGGGCCCTTTTGAAAAAAATTGATGTTTTGGGGATAGTTGACTTTTGGCAATTTTGCAAAAAAAGTCCAACTTCAACAATGCATAACTTCTTCAATTTTGAACTTTTGGAAGTTTTCTTCCAATTTTTAGAAAGATTGAGATGTCCTATAATCAACCCTTTTGGTCTCATTACATTTTAATATTCCATGCTCATGTTATAAGCTTTGGAAAAACAGGTGTTTTTGTTGACTTTCAAAAATGACCTATAATGTCCAAATTCATAATTTCTTTTGAGTGCATTTTTTGATCTTGGGGTATGAAGATGGATTGTAGGAAATTGCATCCTCTTCAAAATGAGATTTGGATGGGTCATTTCTCATAAAGTATGAGAAAGTTATGCTTGGTCATAGTTGAGTTGACTTTTCTTACAAAACCCTATTTTAGCAACTTTTGAGTCTTGATGAATTTTGAACAATCCTTGATGAATCATGATCAACCCTCGATCAAATAATGAAATATCCTTTAAAATGAGAATGTTGGCAAAAAATCTTAAATTTTGATTGTTTGTAGGTCACAGTTGACTTTTGCCCTAGCAGAGTCGATTTTTGGGACCTTTGGGCAATTGACTGAGCAAACTTCCCATGCAAGGCTTGAAATTTGACATGGATGATCTTGAGAACATAATAGGACAATGTTTAGCACTTGGGGTCATTTGGAATCAAGGGTCTTGATGCAACACAAAGCCCTAATTTGGGGTAGATTGCCTTAGGAGATAACTGATCTGACCAACTCTTGAGCAAACTTGAGCAACTTGGAGATTTTTCTTGCAATGTCTTGAGGAATATGAGAGGGAAAATTTTGAGGTACAACACCTACTCTATTACAATACTTTGGGAGATGGGGGATACAAATTTACAAATGGGGATGACAAGTAAAAATAAACACTAATTACTATTACAAGGCTTTGACAATTACATAAATTGTAGCGCGAAACAATAAACTGTACAAAAATGTAAAGATAAAGAAAAGAGATTGATTTTGGGGTTTTTTGATTGAAAAGGTTTTGTAATTCATTTAATTGCAAAAGGAGTAAATTAATAAAGCCTAAATCTGATGATTTCAATTATTTTAGAAAATAACTTGAATATTTTATCTAGAAATAATTTTTGTATAGTGTTAGGCCATATCCAAGTAATGCAATATGTCCAAAGAAATCTAAAAATATCAAAATTAGGAAACCCAATGTCTGAGCTGACATGGGCTATGTCAGCGGACACGGGCACCCATGTCAGGGTTTGCCCTTGCTCTTGCACTTTTTTTTTGTTCCATCCAAATTGACACGTGCCATGTCGTGTGACACGGGCACCCATGTCAGCCACTCTCCTGCCTGTTCATGACTAACACGGGTCGTGTCGTGTGACACGAGCACCTGTGTCAGCCCATGTCCTGCCTGTTTTACCAAATTTATGACCAAGCTAAACTGACATGGGCCGTGTCGTGTGACACGCGCACCCGTGTCAGCCCCTGGCCTTCCTTTTTGCTAAATTTTCTCTTTGATTTGTCATGTTGTATCCTTTTGAAAGCAAAATAAAATGATGTATGGATAAAGATATTATAATTTGAGAAAATTTACCTCTTGAAGCAAAAAATTTAGAACATGTACGGATGTTTCCGGGTGCAAAGTGGTGTTTGATCGAGCTCTTTTGGACCTTCTTGAAGTTACGCCAATCCTCACTTTGTGCGGAAAGTTGATGAATCACTCCAACCAAGTCAAGTTTCAAGATACTATTTTTGAGTTTGGAAAACGGTGATAATGATGTTACAGAAGTTGTTCTTGTGTTTTAACAACTTCTATATGATGTATGTGAAGTATTTGGATGGTTTGTTTGGGAAAAACTTGCAAGGTGTGAGAGGTTCAAAGATTTGGACTTCAAAGCTAAAAAATGGAGGTTTTGTGGACAATTATGGTTTTTTTGAGAGTATAAGTGTTTTGAGGGTTTTCTTTATCTCTTTCTATCTTGCAAATGATCTCTATATTTATAGGCAAGAGGTTTTAAGACAAGGGTTGGTCAAATTTGCAAGATCACATGTTATGGCTAAGTTGGATTGTAAATGAAGCAAGCTTGAAGATCATAGTTCTAATGCTTTGTACTTTGCTTCATAGAGTTTTTGGATACTTTAAGCATGTTTGTCTAATTTTTTATGTTGAGTGTGTGTATAAGGAATAAGTTAGAGGCTCAAGAAGAGCTGACTTTGTGATTAAAGCTACTTTGCAAGAATGGCAATGTTAACTTTGTGCCAAAAATGGAAAAATCATTTGGACAATGCTTAAATCAAATGGACCATAACTCAAAAGTTTGTGTAAACATTAAATTATGGTGGTATTTTCAAGTTAAAAGGCCTGTAAAGCAAGATTATGTAGCATAGCATATAGATTGGATTATGTGTTCTTCACCAAAATGACTTGTAATTCAAGAATGGATGCCAAACTTCATGCCTTTGAATATCCTAGCTCAAGTGTGATAAATCCATTCTCTTGGATGTTTTGGAAATCTTGAAACATTTTCTACAACTTTCATGTTGACCATTTTGGCTAAACCATCTTGGATCTAGGTGAAAATTGGCCAAGAAGTTAGGTCAAAAATCTTCCTAATCTTGTCAAAATTTTCACTAAGTGTTTTATAAAAATGTAATGACTTCATGGGCTTATACCTTAAAATATAAGCATTTTTTGGACATCAACCCTCTAATACAAAGTTTTAGAATTCATCAAGATCTACAACTTTCATGTTGAAAGTTTTCTTGGAATCATCTTGTATCTTGGTGAAAAAAGGTCATGAAGTAATGAATTCATCAAGTATAAAATGTACTTAGGAAATTTTCGAAGTCTTGAAAACTTTGAATTTTGTGGACTCTCTTGATTTTCTTGATTCTTGTTGACCAAGTTTGATATTTGTGAGTATCTTGATGAATCTTTATCTTTAAAAATCAATGTTGATCAAAAAGTCAAAGTTTGACTTTTTGTTTATCAGTTGACTTTTCATCAGTTGATCCAAAACTCAACTATAAATCCATTGATCTTGGGAAATGTCTTGATTCATGCAATTAGTTCAAAATAATGTACTTGAATCCTTGAGATCATATCTCAAAACATTAAGTCATGTGTTAGCTCAAAAGTCAATGACTGGTCATTCCTAGTCAAAACCCTAATTTTGACAATTTTTCTGTTTGGTTGATTTAAATGCTTTTCTTGAGGAATTATGATCAAAACTTGATCAATTGATGAATACGAATGTGATGGTAGAAGATGATTGAACACTAAAGTGCCCAAAAATTTGCACTCGTTTGTGCACGAAGTAGTGATGTTTGTTGACTATCGGGAATGGTCTAAAAGATTCTATTTAGAGAGATGATGGAGAGTTGTCATAGATGGGCTTATAGATATCATCCAAAGTAACTGTTGATAGATTTTAGACTAAATCTAAATTTGACTTCTACTAGAAAAAGCATCAGAGTAAACCTGGTGGCGATTTAAACTGAAATAGCAAATGTCCTTCGCCTGTTTTAAAATGGAAGAAATAAATCTAAACAAGAAGAGGTCCTTAATTTGCCTGCCTTTAACTGGAAGAAATAAATCTAAACCAGAAGAGGTCCTTCATTCGCATGTCTTTAACTGGAATAAGTAATCTAAACTAGAAGAGGTCTTCCATTCGCTTGTCATTAACTAGAAGAATTAATCTAAACCAGAAAAGGTCTTTCGTTTGCCTGTTTTTAACTGGAAGAAGTAAATCTAAACCAGAAGAGGTCTTTCGTTCGCCTGCCTTTAACTGGAAGAAGTAAATCTAAACCAGAAGAGATCTTTCATTCGCCTATCTTTAACTGGAAGAACTAATATAAACCAAAAGAGGTATTTCGTTCGTTTTTATTTAACTACAAGAAGTAAATCTAAGCCATAAGAGGTCTTTCGCTCTCATGTCTTTAACTAGAAGAAGTAATCTAAACCAGAAGAGGTCTTTCATTCTCCAATTTATTCTTTCTTGAAAAGGAACAGGGTTAACCGTATGCGATATCATGATGTATGAAATGCATTGTGTAACGATGTTCTCAAAATAAATGAGAATATGTTATATGTTTCATATGCATATGTCATGATGTATGAATGTTGTTGAATTGTATCTTTGTCTGGGAAAATAAATCTGTGACTATTAATGTGGATGAAGAGTATGTATATCTTTAACTTTTTCTAGAATTCTTCTGCTATGGATTCCATTTTGCTGCTTGAGGAAACTCTGCAGGTGATGTTGATTTCTGCTTGGGGAGTAAAGTTCAAGAACCTTGGTTGTCCATTGCTATACTGAGGAATTTAATTCTCATATACACTGACTGGGGATAAAAGAGATGATTAAACTTTTGATTTATCTGGGGAGAGTAAGAGTTAACTGGTATTCTGGTCGGACTCTTGGTTTTACAGCAACCTTTTAGGGACAGCGGCAACCCTACTGGGAGAGAGGAGATTTGTCCGTGTTTTTTTATACTCTGAGGAATATACTCAAACTGTGGAGATGGCAGTCTATTGGGGAAATAAACCCTGTTAAGGAAGACATTCTGGAGATTTTACTCGGGAAACAAATTATTCTGGGGGAGAGCTATGCAAAGTTTCTCTTCCAGTTTTGGAAGGCGAAACTCGGCTGGGGAATAGAATTTCCAAGAGATATGATGATTGGAACTTCTGAAAGGAAATTGTGTGAATTTACTTTGTGTGGATTTATGGACAGTATGAGTGTTATTATGCTGGCTCTTAGAGTAAGTATCTATTCCTGTTCTCATGCGTATATTTTTTAACAGCTAATCATGTTCATATGCATATGTTCATTCAATTTTATTCATTAGACGTGTTTGCAATCAAAACAGAAAAAACAAAAAGTTTGCACTTCAAAGTATATTTATATTGATAATTTGCCTATAAACAGCCGTTTTTATACAAAGAAACGGAAATCCTAGTAAGAGGAAGTTGTCGTGAAATACAAAGTGAAAAAGAAAATATATAGCCATGTGGAAGTGATCTCATTGGGTTCGAACTCTTTTATTGCCCCTATGTCTTCGAGCATCATCCCTTGTCGTCGTAAGAAGTTGGTTGAAATGATCTTGTATCATTTGAACTTTTGACCTTGGTAATAAATCTGGCTTGTAGTGATCCAACAGGACACATCCGTATTCTTTTATTCCTTAAATTTTTACTGTACTGCCCTTTTGGGGTTTCAGTCCACCAGGATACCCCTTTTTTGCCCAAGTCGCCAGAGTTTTCGACTTGCTGGGTGTACAATCATTTGCATATATCCCTAATTTTTTCCCGAACCCCATTGGTTCGTCGGAATGCCCTTCTTTTTGCCTAGGCATGTCAACCTAGTGGGTCGTTCTTAAGTGTAGTATTTTTTGACTATATCCGCGTTCATAGGTTGCGGGAAATCTTCGCCTTCCATAGTGGTTAACAGCATGGCACCGCCCGAGAATACTTTCTTGACAACAAATGTCCCTTCGTGGGTGGGAGTCAATTTGCACCTGGGATTGCCTTGTGGTAGAATGATTCGTTTTATTACCAAGTCACCAGCCTAGTATACTAGATATTTTATCTTCTTGTTGAATTCCTTGATCATACGCTTTTGATACATTTGACCATGACAAACAACAACCAGTCTCTTTTCATCGATCAAGTTCAACTGATCTAACCTAGTCTGAATCCATTCCTCTTTTCCTAAGTCTGCTTTTTTCATAATCTTTAGAGAAGTAATATGAACTTCGATAGGCAGGAAAACTTCCATGACATAGACTAAAGAGAATGGGGTTTCCCCAGTTGTTGTTTGCGCCGAGGTACGGTAGCCATGAAGAGCAAATGGTAGCATATCATGGCAGTGTTTATAGGTCACCACTATCTTTTGCATAATCTTATTTATATTTTTGCTGGCATCTTCAACTCGGATAATTTTTAGAATATCCTCCATCTCTTGGCTAGATGGGTCTTTAATATCTTTTGTGGGTGCCTCCGTCTGTGTAGGCTCAGTCATTATTTCCTTTCCTTTAGTATCAGCAACAGGTTTAGTAGCAGAAATATGAATGGGTATTGCAGTAGTGGTTGTCGGAGGAGAGATCTCCGGATAGAAGATCTTTCACGTCCTAGTGACTTTACTTGATCCAGCAGTGTTTGTAAAGTCGGCATCTTCGTTTTCAACAATCTATGGTGCAACCCCCCAATTTTTAGAAGTTATTTATTTAATGAATTATTAGGAGTATTTGTGGATAATTGATGTTTTATATGATTATATGTGTGATGTGTTGGTATAAGATTGTGCATGATGTGAATCATGATGATTAGAAGTATTAGAATGGTTAAATAATTATTTAGTAATTATTTGGATTATTATTGAGAATATAATAATAGGAATAATTATTTAAAGGGTTATTTTAATTAGAGTGGTGTATTGGTAATTAGAAGGAAGAGTGAGTGTGTGACGGTAAATAGAGGTTGACTTAGTGAGGGCAATTAAGGAAGATATTAGGGGTCCTTTGTGATAACAGAGAAGAGATAGTTGTTATTCTCACAATCAATCGTGAAAGTTGGAGAAGAGAGGCTAGGGCACAAAGGCTTTGGAGAGAATCATCGTAAGAGGCACGAAGAACATAATCAATCACTCGAAACAATAAGGTAAGGGGTGTTTATCTGATTATTATATTTGATTTAAGTGGTAGATAGAGGTAGGGTTTTCCTTAGGTTTCATAGATTGTATTTTGATGTTGTTTGATGGAGAATTGATAGATTAATGATGAATAATGACCCGTAAATGTTGTCTAATTGATGTAGTATATAAAGTTGTTGATATATGACGAATCCCTATGATTAGATGATGTTATAGGACCTATAAGGTAGTGAAATCGTAGAAAAATCGTAGAAAAATTCAGCACAAAACAACATGCGTCGACTCAAAGAGGTCATGTTTCGACTCATGCAGGTTCAAGACTCAGTATGCGTCGACTCATTGGGTCGACCTGAGAACACCCGTGGCAAATAGAATACATATGCATCAACTCAAAGGGCGCATGTGTCGACTCAAGCAATCCAATTTTTGACAGATTTTTCTAAAGGTCGTAACATGAGTTTCTGGACTTCGTTTGAGGTGTCGTTCAAAGCGTTGGATAGCTAACACGATGAACTATATTTATAAGGAGTAAAATGAAGAATAATATGGATAATTCTAGTACCCAAGTTAGGATAAGATTAGTTTCCCCGTGTTGAATCGCTATGATGTTTTGTGGGAATGAAGTATGATGATGATATGTTGTTAATATTATGATTATGTTTTATATGATGATATGATGATGATGATTCTTTTATTATATGAGTACATATAATGAGGTTTATATGATGATTTTTATATGATGAGGTTGGTGAATACATGAATGATGATGCGTATGACTAGTTTTTGTTGTTTATATTGTTGTTGTGCATCATGCATTCATCGGACAACTTTGGTCTGTTTTGATGATTTAGGATGTTGGTCCAGTGATTTCGTCTAAATCTCATTGTGTGGATTTGGGATGTCTATGATTTGCTCTAGTTCCAAGTGGGAATCGCTCCTATGATTGGGGTCTTTTGAGGGTGATGGCCCAGTGTCCATCAAATGAATTGGTACCACATTCATGAGTCTATGTTCTTACACTACATCTTATATGGTATTGCATGGTTTTTAAATTGATGATGTTGTATTGTGTTTTTGAATTTGTATGATTGTTGAGTTACTTGGAATATAACAATGTCGAATTTATGTTGTGATACTTTTGGTTTATTCTGCTATGTCTATTATTTATATCTTATATAATGATTGTGATGAACTCACCCTTTTTGCTTGATTGTGGCCTCTACGTGGGTAACATGCAGGTAATCAGGAGTAGTCCCTACAGGCTTAGAAGAATAGATTGGAGTGTTTGTGTTATTTATGTTGAGTCTAGAAGGTCTTTCTCTGATATTTAACATCGGGGACGGGAATGCTTTCTTTTGAAAACTGTTTTGTTCTTGTTTTCTTATGACATTTAAATTGTTTCCATGGAGTTTAAATTTGGTTGAATTGTGAACCATAATTCATGGGGAACTATGAAGTGTTTTAATGAACTTGTTTGAACTATGATTCCGCTGCAAGTATGTGAAACCTTGATAATGGATATGTCATGAATAATTTTGAAAACTCGTGTTACGGAGTAAGACTAGCACGTATGATTATTTCACGAATAAAATGTGACGCCCTTTTGTTTTATTATTCTGATATTATCTTAAATAATTATGAATATTTTTTGGGGTTTAGAAGAATGTTACAAGGATTGGTACCCCCAATAGTTGAGCTAATTCTTCAATTTGGGGCACTAGTTGATAGTCAGGAAAGGTGAAATAATGATGTACATGGTCAAAGAACTGAAAGAGCACCCTCATCATGTCTTCTTCAAAGCATGATATAACCTGTTGTACCCTAAAATTTTCCCTCTCATATTTCTCAAAACATTGCAAGAAAAGCCTCCAAGTGGCTCAAGGTTTGCTCAAGAGTAGGTCAGACAAGTCATCTCCTAAGGCAGTCAACCCCAAATTAGGGTTTTGTGTTGCATCAAGATCTTTGAATCCAAATGATCTCAAGTGCTCCCCAAATGTCCTAATATGTTCTCAAGGTCATCCATGTCAAGTTTCAAGCCTTGCAGAGGAAGTTTGCTCAGTCAATTGCTCAAAGGGTCCAAAAATCGACTGTGTTAGGGAAAAAGTCAACTGTGACCTATAAAAAGTCAAACTTCAAGATTTTTTGTCAATATTCTCATTTTTAAAGATATTTCATCATTTGATCAAGGTTTGATCATGATTCATCAAGGATTTCTCAAAAATCATCAAGGCTCAAAAGTTGCTAAATTAGGGTTTTGTAGGAAAAGTCAACTCAACTTTGACCAAGCATAACATTCTAATACTTTATGAGAAATGACCCATCCAAAGCTCATATTTAAGAGGATGCAATTTCCTACAATCCATCTTCACACCCCAAGATCAATAAATGCACTCACAAGAAGTTATAAATTTGGACATTATAGGTCATTTTTGAAAGTCAACAAAAACACCTTTTTTTCCAAAGCTTATAACTTGAGCATGGAAAATCAAAATAATATTAGACCAAAAGGGTTGGTTATAGGACATCTCAAGCTTTCTAAAAAGTCTAAGAACACCTCCAAAAGTTCAAAATTGAAGAAGTTATGCATTGTTGAAGTTGGGTATTTTTGCAAAATTTTCAAAAGTCAACTATCTCCAAAACATCAAATTTTGTCAAATGGGACCATTCTTTTCCACTTGGTTTGAGCTTGCATCATTGTCCACGTGTCCTAGCTTCATCCATGAGCCCATATCTTATTTTTATTATTTTATTTGATTTTTTATTGAATTATTTCATTTTAAATCAAATTAAATCATATAAAATCCAAGCTTTGATTACCTAAGATATTTTTGGGTATTTCAGGTTATAATTATCATCAATATCATCATCAAACTCGAATCTCACCATACCATGTGCAAAAAGATTGAAAAATTGGCAAATTTGGCAAGTTAGTAATGGTGAATCAAATCTAATATGCAAGCCATGATGGGAGAAGATTTGGACCATAATTGTTACCCTAACACATTGTACCATACATAAGCAAGAGAGGCACACGAAAATAGGGGTTGGAGGCTGCAAGAATAGACATAACCAAAACTTGAAAAAGTGGTAAAAAGTTTGAGATCAAAATCGTGCCTAGAGGTGTTTTGAGAAGCCAAGAAGCATCCCAATCGATTCTTGGAGGTTCACTGAGGCAAAACCAATCCAAAGCAGGCTTCTATACACGCCCAAATGCACTGTAAGCATCACGACAACCCGCCCTGTTCTTGGAATCGTAAAATCATTATTTTTGCATCATTTGAACAAATTGCTTGCATATTTGTAATGCTCACAATGTTTCTAAGCTTTTTGCATTATTCTATTTTATTTATCTAACCTTTAACGTGAAGCACCATTGTTAGGGTTTTGCATCTTGGTTTAGGGTTTTTATTTCAGATAAAATTAGCCTTAGTGATGGCTATAGGCGTGAACGGAAGAGGAAGACAAATGCAACCATGGCCTTGGAATGAATTTATGTAGCCTGAGATGGATTCTAGGATGGACCTATGCTTTTAGTTGCGGATTCAAATCCGTAGGTAAATAATTTGAAGGTTTCAGGACAGGGACGATGAGGTGTCCCTTGCCCATAGGTCCATTCAAAATTAGTGCGCATTTTTTTTATTTGCTAGCACATGATTTTGTTTTTATATAATATATACTGTTTGTATTCTTATAACAATTGAAACAGCATGTCCCAGTGGTCAGCGTGTTCCCTTCCAAAAGCGTTAGTGGCTGGAGGTCAGGGGTTCGATCCCTTCCTCTAGCGCCTTGCATTTTCCCTTTGTTTTTCATGTAATCAGGTGTTAGTTCAAGTCAGCAACTCACCATGCACCATCGTTCAATCAATTGCCAGATGGCCAACGGCCAAATCTGGTGGCAAGAGATGATGGTTCACCATAGTCCAAGTCAGCGTGCAAGCATCAGATCTGCAAAGTCAACAAAAGATCAGTGCTTAATGGGCCACAGTTTTGCTTCTCAAGCCACCAAATCAGGCCCATACCCCCTCTCTCTCTATTTTATTTATTTTGTTTTAATTGTTTATTTTATTATTTTCATTTAATTACTATCCAATTAAAACTCTTTTTTTTATAAAATAAAAAAAAAATACAAAATATTTTCTTTATCAAATTAAATTCTAACTTTTATTTTTATTAATAAACATTAATTAATTGATTTATAATTTTAATTAGAATAACTTTCACATTTTTGTAAATAATTAAAATTCAATTAGATTTAATTAGGTTTTTTTACTAACATTAATTAATTTTATTTTCATTCTTAAAATATAAAAAACCCAAAAAAATAACTTTTTCATTTAATTAATTAATTAATTTAATTCAATTTAGTAATTAATTTAGATTAATTTCTTTCATAAAATAAAAATAACAAAAAAAAATCTTTTCTTTAACAAAAAGGGTCAAAACCCTATTTGCGCTCGATTTAATTTCCCGCACGCGATTTATTCATTTTTATCATATTAATGTACTTGCTCCCGGTTTGTAATAGTTAAATAGGACTTTTATTATTTTTTATCGTTTTATTTATTTTTAAAGGGTTTGTCTTTGGCGATGTAAATACCCGACGCCTTGTAATTTAAATTCCGCATTTTATTTCCGCAAAATTATAACTGTTAGATGTTTGGTAATAGGTTTGCATGACAAGACTGAATGTTTTAACCTAAACTCAACTTAGATCATCATTAACATGTACAAAGATAAAAAAATAACTGAAAACGACACACTCGCACATGCGCACTCTTAAGGTACACCCCACTTGGTTGCCTTCGTACGCGGTCATTGAGTATAGGTCACTTTAGAGGTCGCCCTCTTGTCTAAAAGATCATAGTAGCCTCAAAACGGTTGCCTCGGATATTGTTGCCTCAAACAAATGATCTAAGATATTACGGTTACCGCTAAGGCGTCCTAACATTGCTTTGGTGATCGTAAGTCCCTAATTCGAATTAACCCTCAAACTCCAACGATGATGTTACCTACTCATCAATAGTAGGATAGCATTATCTAAAGGAAGATAGCATAGAACGATTCCTTTTTCGAGTAGGTAGATGGTTCTTAAGTACTTGCTCTTTCAAAAACAAAACTCTTCACACTTACACTTTTCGAACAAAGTTTTTAAAACACTTCATACGCTCTTGAGGACAGAAGCAAGAGTTAAATCAAAGTTTCAAATAAAAACTTTTTCAAACCCACAAGCACAAAGAAAGAAATTTTGAAAACATTTGAGCAAGTACCTAAGAGCCCGTGGATAACCACGGATAGAAAGGGTGCTAACACCTTCTCTTTCTATAATCTACCCCCCGAACCCGAGAAATATCTCGAAAAAGGAATTTTTCTGTGCTTTTTTCCCTTCCTTGTTTGGATAAAATAAAAGTCGGTGGCGACTCTTGCTTACCGCGACATTTTGCGAAAACAAACGCAAA
This sequence comes from Vicia faba, assembly GCA_948472305.1. Lineage (NCBI taxonomy): Eukaryota > Viridiplantae > Streptophyta > Magnoliopsida > Fabales > Fabaceae > Vicia > Vicia faba. The sequence goes on from OX451739.1 coordinate 1,386,736,134, forward strand.
ACGCAAACCAGCATTCCAAAAAACAATCAGTTCTTCCCACCGTATCACAGAACTGGCGACTCTGTTGGGGAATATCTAATAAGTGGGGTATACCTTAGGAATAGTTCATATTATTTTCAATTGCTTGACTTGTATGATTTATATTTGTGGGCTTGTATCGGAGTTACTATAGATCCTAACCCGGATCTAGGGGATACTCTTTAGGTAAGTAGCAATAAACTGTGAGGGAACTGTACGGCATAGACCGATACGGTTGAAGCAGTAGCTACGTTGGTGTGACACTTTAGTATGTACCGATATCCCTTGTGGCGCAACGAGGAGAATATGGGTCTGCTAAGGGGTCATTAAGCACCAACTGACCTTAGAACCTTTAAATTGACCAACTTGGCCATAGAACAGCAGCAGTATGCTACACTCATTGAGACTAAACTCTCGCGATGATTTCGGCTGCAAGAAAAGGTTGCTAAACTAGAATTATGACCGATCGAGGGTAGTCAGTGATATTGAGATCCTCTAGAACCCCGTTACTATTTTTAGGACAGGTTTGAACCAATTGAACCGAAAGAGGGTAGTACCTAAGCTCCTTGCCATCCTGAAATCTAAGGGCTCTCTGTATGACTTGTGTTCCTTTACCATGTTTTCTATTTGTGGATACTTGTGGTGTGTTTTCTATCATGACATCATGACATCATAACATTGCATGCATCTTGCATTGGACTAGCCTATTTCAAAGACATGAGGGATTCATCTTTGTTCTGTTTTGTAGGTCATGACACCCATGCGTAGAAACACCATCCGAATCAACTTTGTCCAGGTTCCCACTCAGCTTAAGGAATTGGTTGCAAAGATTCCAGATACTACTTCCTTCATCAGAAGACATGGGCACCTTCTTGGTTTGGTCACTTCCAAATTGGACGAGCAGATGATGAGTGTCCTAGTCCAGTTCTTTGATCCACTGTACCATTGCTTTACTTTTCTGGACTACCAGTTGGTCCCTACCTTGGAAGAGTTCTCTGACCTACTTAGTATCTCTATTCTAGAGCAGACCCCGTTCACAGGTTGGGAAAAGACCCTTAGGCCAGAAGAGATTGCTTCAGCCCTCCACCTGACAAAGGCTGAAGTAATGTCTAATTGGGAGACTAGAAGTGGAGCAAAGGGATTTTTGACTAAGTTCTTGGTTGGTAAAGCTAATCATTTCTGGGAGAGCCTAGACTTCCAGGCATTTGAAGACATTCTGGATCTTGTCATATATGGTTTGGTATTGTTTCCTAACTCAGATGCTTTCGTCGATGTGAATGCAGTGAAGATTTTTATGTCTGGTAATCATGTACCCACTCTCTTGGGTGACATTCTTCATCTGCTTTATGCCCGTACTGCTCGGAAGCGGGGATCCTTGATGTGCTGTGCTCCATTGTTGGCGAGGTGGTATATTTCTCACCTCCCCAAATCAGTTCTGAAGAACAAAGAAGGCATGGGCTAGGCCTACAGGATCATGTCTCTCTCTCATAATGACATCATTTGGACCATTAAGGGTATGGACGGGGTGGCTATTATTGATCGTTGTGGGGAATACCCCAATGTTCCACTAATAGGAACCAATGGGGGAATCACCTATAATCCATGCTTGGCCTTACGTCAGTTTGGGCGAGCCAGGATGGAAGGTCATAATGATTTGCTGATGTTGAGCATTGTCTTTGATTTCCAAGGGGATAGTGACGAGCAACGCCGCAGATTCATAAGAGCTTGGGATAGAGTTCACAAGTCTGAGTCGCACGATCTGGGTGACAAGACTTCTCTTCCGATGGAGCCATATCTTTGATGGGTTTGTATCCGTGCCCAAAGTCTGGGAATGCCGTATGAAGCCGTCTTGCCTATCATTATTGAAGTTGCTGATGAGGAAGGGGTTCCTCCAACCATTCTCCACCCGTACATGCCTACTGACATTGGGGCATTAAAAAGATCCTGGATGCAGCTAAGGGAGGAGCGGGATACTTACCGAGAAATGTATCACGAGCAAGAGCAGAAGATTCAGAAGTTGACAAGGCAGCTGGAGAATAAGCAGATCATCAACGACTATGTCAGCACCAAAGGGAAACGACCATGGGAGCGCTTATTGTCTTTTGATTATTTCTAGCTTTGATTTACTTTTCAGTTTTTCTTTCTTGTAATGCCTTAAAGGCATCTGTTGAACAATTTGAATTTCATGTTTATCTAATAAAAGTGTGTTTCATTTTTTTTTTACGAATTTGAATCTCTCGACGTCTTTGAAATCATATAATATGCATTTCATTCCATGCACCTCATAACAGGTACCCTTACAGGTTTTCTCATCTTCTTCGCTGTTTATTTCAGCATCATGTCTTCTGAACCATCAACTGAACAAGCAATCAAGGCTCTACAGGCTCAAAACGCCCAGTTCCAGGAATTGTTTATGAGTTTGGCTAAGGGTCAGCAAGATCTGAGGACCCTTATCCTGAAAGATAAGAAGAAGAAGAAGAAGAAGAAGAAGAAGAAGAAGAAGAAGATGGTCCTATTCAATATGGGTCACAGATTCGGAAACGATTTGCGAGAAGAGGTTGATTTGACCCCCTCATCTGGAGGGAAAGATAATCAGGAAGAAAAGAGGGCTCCTAGCCCTGTGGTCTCTGACAACCAGACGGACTTCGACGAAGACCAGTATCTTCTGGCTGAGGATAGATACAAGCAACTGGAAGACCGGTTGAGTGCGATGGAAGTTTAGAAAGTGCCTGGCCTGGACTTTAGTGATTTGGGTATGTCATCGGGGGTGGTGATTCCCCACAAGTTCAAAGCACCAATCTTTGCTAAATACGAGGGAGTTTCTTACCCAAAACTGCACCTCCGTTCGTATGTTAGGAAGATTCATTCATACACCGCTGACAAGAACCTCTGGATCCACTTCTTTCAAGACAGTCTTTCAGGGACTCAGCTTGAATGGTTTTACCAGTTAGAAGGAGCTAGAATCCGTAATTGGGAAGATTTGGCTGCTGCTTTCTACAAGCAGTACCAATACAATGCCGACCTCGCTCCCACGCGTACCCAACTCCAGGGTATGTCAACGGGTGCGGGCGAAGGTTTCAAAGATTATGCTCAGAAGTGGAGGGACCTTGCTGGTAGAGTGCAACCACCCTTGGCTGATCGAGATCTCGTGGATATGTTTCTGGGGACCTTGTCTGGTCCATATTTCAACCATATGATTGAGAGCTCATCGTCCGGGTTTACAGAGCTGATTATGACTGGGGAAAGGATTGAGGCTGGTATCAAATCCGGTAAAATACAGAAGGGTGCTTCATCAGGCACCGAGAAGAAGCCTTTTAAGAAGGAGTCCAGTGTTGTTTACAGTTCAAAAAGCCAGAATAGACCTGAACGCCGCCAAGCTGTTAATACGGTGGTTATTTCAAGACCTATTGTTGCTCCTCAGCACAACAATCAGTCAAGGGCTGAGAGACCTCGAAGACAATTCACTCAGCTCAACATGACTTTATCCCAGATTCTGCCACAGTTATTGAAAACCAATCTAGTGATTCCAAGGGAGGCCCCAAAGAATCCAAATACAACATCACTGAAGTATAACCCTAATGCCCACTGTGCTTTTCACTCCGATAGCCCGGGGCATGATACGGATGATTGTTGGGTTTTGAAGAACAAGGTACAGGACTTGATTGATGCGAAGGAGATTGAATTCGAGGCACCTGAAAGACCTAATGTTGTGACTGCTCTTATGCCCAAGCATGGAGTGAATGTTATAGATGAAGACTCGTTTGTGGTTTCTGTGAACGACATTGTTACCCCTTTGATGACTGTGAAGAAGAAACTTTTGTTAGCCAGTTTATTTTCGGGCTGTGACGAAGGTTGCCATATGTGTTCTGTCCTACCTACCGGTTGCCATCTTTTGAAGTCAGGTGTCCAAGGCCTGATGCATAATAAAGAAATTCTGTTTGAGAAGACTGTTGTTCCTTTGGTTCCTACTGAAGAAGTTGCTATAATCACCATTTTCGACAATTCTTCCAAGGCTTCTTCGAGAAAGCCTGTTAGAATTACATATGTTCCAAGAATCGCACCGTTGATCATCACTGTTCCTGGGCCTATCCCCTATACATCCAATAAAGTTGTCCCTTGGCATTACGGGGATGACGTATATTATCACGGAGTTAAACAAGATTTGGATGCTGATACTGACACTGACGTCAGCAATATTGTTGGACCTGCTAAAGTCACCCGCAGCGGAAGACTTTTCTCCCCTGATATCTCTCCACCAGCTGCCCGGAAACCTGTTGTTATTACACCTGCTAGTGTACCTGCTACTATTCCTATTCAAGTTCCCATTCTTACCCTTGTTTCCGAGTCATCCGAAACTCGGGGCAAAGGGACCTTTGATGAGCCTGCCCAGACGGAGGCACCAAAGAAGATTACTGTTGAAGCCTCTAGACAAGAGATGGAGGAAATTTTGAAAATCATCAAAAATAGCGACTACAATGTAGTCAAGCAGCTGGGGCAAACCCCATCCAAAATCTCTATGTTGTCACTGTTGCTATGCTCAGAGGCCCATGCCAAGGCTCTGATTCCATTCATGAAGACTGCACAAGTACCTCAAGAAACATCAGCTGATCAGTTTAAAGATTGCGTGGCTAGTCTGACTGCTGATAATGGGTTGGGTTTCTCTGACGCCGACTTGACTGCTAAAGGGAAGAATCACAACGATGCCTTGCATGTCTCCATTGAATGCATGGGCACTACTCTCGCTCATGTATTAGTGGATACTAGTTCCTCATTAAACGTTTTGCCTTAGAAAGATCTAGACTGGTTGGACTGTGAAGGGTTGGAGCTGAAACCAAGCAACATTGTCGTCAGGGCCTTTGATTGGTCTAAGAGGATGGTGCATAGAGAAGTGGATATTCCGATTAAGTTTGGTTCTCAGGTTTACACCTCTACATTCTATGTGATGGACATTCGGCCATCTTATTCATGTTTGCTAAGTCGTCCGTGGATCCACAAAGCTGGGGCAGTGACGTCTACGCTCCACCAGAAGCTAAAGTACCCAGTGAAAGGGAAAATTGTGACAGTGCAAGGAGAAGAGGAGTATATGGTGAGCCACCTCAACTCTTTCCGATATGTAGAAATGGATCGGGAGTTCATTGAGACCCCGTTTCAACATTTTTAAGAGGTTCCCCATACGCTGGCATCAGCTGAAACTGTTGTTGAAGATCCTCCGATGAAGATGGCTTCCTTCAAAGATGCATGGGCTGTTGTCGAGAAAGGTGGGTGTGTAAATTGGGGAAAACTCCCTGATTTTGCACAAAAGACTAACAAGTTTGGTTTGGGTTTCAATGTAGAATCTCGAAAGGCTATTCGGAATGCACGGATCAGAAGACCTCCCCTGTTCATCACCAATTCAGGAGTGAATGCCATTGAAGACGATGTTGAAGAGTCTGAGTTTGACAGTTGGATCTACCCAATGACCGACGGTGGACTAAGCAACTGGAAATCAAAGGACTTCATCCCAATTTCTTTTGTTACCCAGTAATGAGACTTTTGTTTTGAATTTGTAATAAACAATGTTTTAAACTTTACGGCCCGGTGTCTTACCCGGGGCACTATGGTTTCATTTGTGAGGACTTTATTTGTGTCATCTACATATATCATTAATAAAAGCATTGGACGTTTATTGCATTTCAAATCTTGCGCTCCTTGTTTTTCTTTTATTATATATTGCAAAACAGTTATTTTACACACACTCACATATACAGGTCTACATCCACTCTGGATCTCACTGGTAACGACTCTGCTACTGCCAGTTATGACTTCAAAAGTACGATCAACTTATCCGAAGACGAAGGTGAAGATGATTGCAAAGTGCCTGGAGAACTTGCTAGACTACTACTTCAGGAAGATAGGGCAATTCATCCGCATGAAGAGCCGATGAAATCAATAAATCTGGGTACAGAGATAGACAAGAAAGAGGTCAAGATCGGGGCAAATCTGGAGCTTGGTGTGAAGCAACGGTTGATTCAGATGATGCGTGACTACGTTGAGATATTTGCCTAGTCTTATGAAGATATGCCTGGGTTGGATACCGATATTGTAGTTCACTGATTGCCTACCAAGGAAGACTGTCCTCCAGTGAAACAGAAGGTCTGCCGAATGTGCCCAGATATGTCTGAGAAAATCAAGGCTGAGGTTATGAAACAATTTGACGTCGGTTTTCTAGCAGTTACTTCTTACCCACAGTGGGTGGCCAACGTGGTTCCTGTGCCGAAGAAGGATGGTAAAGTTCGAATGTGTGTTGACTATAGGGATCTGAACAGGGTGAGTCCCAAGGATGAGTTCCCCTACCTCATATCGACGTTCTGGTTGACAACACCACTCAGCATAAGGTATTATCCTTTATGGATGGTTTCTCCGGTTATAATCAGATTAAAATGGCTCCCGAAGACATGGAGAAGACAACCTTCGTTACTCAATGGGGTACCTTTTGCTACAAGGTCATGCCTTTTGGATTGAAAAATGTCGGGGCAACGTATCAGCGTGCCATGGTTGCTTTGTTTCATGACATGATCCATCATGAGATTGAGGTATACGTCGACGACATGATTGCAAGATCCCAGACTGAGGAAGAACATCTTGACCATCTTCAGAAGTTATTTGACAGGTTGAGGTTGTACAAGCTGAAGTTAAACCCGAACAAGTGCACCTTCGGGGTGAGATCTGGTAAGCTGCTGGGTTTCGTTGTAAGAGATAAAGGTATTCAAGTGGATCCTGCAAAGGTGAAGGCTATACAAGAAATGCCAGCTCCTAGAACAGAAAAAGAAGTCAGAGGCTTTCTGGGACATTTGAACTATATTGGTCGATTCATCTCAGACCTGACTGCTACTTGTGAGCCAATCTTCAAGTTGCTGAAGAAAGATCAAGTAGTACGTTGGAATGATGAATGTCAGGCCGCTTCCGAAAGAATCAAAGAGTATCTCCAAGAGCCGCCCATTTTGATGCCTCCAGTTGAAGGGAGACCTTTGATCTTATACTTGACAGTACTCGACAATTCAATGGGGTGTGTGTTGGGTCAACATGACGAGTCTGGCCGAAAAGAGCATGCTATTTATTACCTTAGCAAAAAGTTTACCGACTGCGAGACCCGATACTCGTTGCTCGAGAAAGCTTGCTGCACTTTGGCATGGGCTGCTCGCTGGCTGAGACAGTATATGCTGACTCACACTACTCTATTGATATCAAAGATGGATCCAATCAAGTATATCTTTGAAAAGCCTGCCTTGTCCAGAAGAATAGCAAGATGGCATATGATCTTGACTGAGTATGACATCCAATATACGACCCAAAAGGAAATCAAGGGAAGTGTGTTGGCGGATCATTTGGCACATTAGGCAGTGGATGATTACCAGTTTATGAACTTTGAATTCCTGGATGATAGTATCATGATAGTGACTGACTATGAGGAACCTGGACCAGATGAAGGACCTGAGGAAGGGTCCTGATGGTCTATGTACTTTGATGGAGCTTCAAACGCTTTGGGTAATGGAATTGGCGCCGTGATCATATCTCCTAAAGGCTCTCATACTCCGCTCACCGCCCGACTATGTTTCAACTGCACCAACAACATGGTGGAGTATGAGGCATGCATTATGGGTATTCGAGCAGCAATTGACCTAAGGATTAAGTTCTTGAGTGTCTTCGGAGATTCTTCTCTCGTGATCAGTCATATCAAGGGCGAGTGGGATACGAAACACCCAAATCTCATTCCTTACAAGGAATATGTATTGACGTTGCTTCCCCATTTCGAGGAGATAACCTTTGAACACTTCCCAAGAGAGGAGAATCAGTTGGCGGACGCGTTAGCTACGATGTCTTCTATGTTCAAAGTCAATTGGGACAACGAGGCTCCCTGGATTATCTTTGAAAGGTTGGACAAACCTGCACATTGCTGTGACATTGAGACTGAAGAGGTAGCAGATAAACCCTGGTTTCATGAGGTGAAGAGATACCTTGAGGCTCAGGAATACCCCGAGGGTACATCTGTTAATGATAAGAAGTTTCTGAGGAGGTTCGAGGCAAAGTTCTTCATCATCAATGGCATTCTTTACAAGCGTAACCATGATTCGACCTTACAGCGTTGTGTGGATAAGAATGAAGCAGAAAGGATCATGGCAGATTTACACGAAGGTACTTTCGAAACTCATTCCAGTGGACACACCATGGCAAAGAAAATCCTTCGGGCAGGATACTATTGGTCCACTATGGAAGCCGACTGTTATCATCATTATCGGACCTGTCACAAGTGTCAGGTCTATGCTGGTAAGGTGCACATACCTCCAGTTCCTCTGAACATCTTCACAGCTCCTTGGCCTTTTGCAATGTGGGGCATTGATATGATCGGCGAGATCAGACCTACAGCATCTAACGGACATCGTTTCATCCTGGTAGAAATTGATTACTTTATAAAGTGGGTTGAAGCAGCTTCCTTTGCTACAGTAACCAAGAATGTCGTGGCACGGTTCATTCGGCACATTCTAATATATCGATACGGTGTACCAGATAGGATCATTATGTAAAATGGTACCAATATCAACAACAAGATGATCATTGAGCTCTGCAAGCAATTCAATATACAACATCACAACTCTTCTCCCTACCGGCCGAAGATGAATGGGGATGTTGAAGCGACTAATAAGAATATTAAGAAGATTGTGCAGAAGATGACTGTGACATACAAAGACTGGCACGAGATGTTACCATTTTCTCTTCATGGGTACCGTACCTCAGCACGGACGTCAACAGGGGCAACACCCTATTCCTTGGTATATGGTATGGAGGCTGTCTTGCCCATTGAAGTTTAGATACCCTCTCTTCGAATTATGAAGGATGCAGATTTGAGCGAAGACGACTGGATTCAGACCCGGCTTGATCAGCTGAACCTAATTGACGAAAAGATACTTACTGCTATTTGTCATGGTCAAACGTATCAAAAACGGATGATCAAGGCATTTAACAAGAAAGTTAGACGACAAGAGTATCAAGTTGGGGATCTGGTTATCAAACGCATCATACTACCTCAAGGTGATCACAGGGACAAATGGACCCCTACCTACGAAGGGCCATTTGTGGTTAAGAACTTTTTCTCAGGAGGAGTTATGATTCTAACCACCATGGATGGTGACGACCTTCCTCACCCCGTCAATGCAGACATAGTGAAAAGATACTACGCATAATCAAAGACCCGCTAGGTCGGCTGACCTAGGCAAAAATAAGGGCTTCTCGACGAACCAAAAGGGTTCGGGCGAAAATAAGGGATGAAAATGAAAAAAAACTATACACCCGGCAAGTTGAAAACCTGAAAAGGCGGCTTGGCCAAAAAAGGGTATCCCGGTGGACTGAAAACCCGAAACGGCAGTCCAGGAAAAAATTAGGGATCAAAGCGTAACACTATGTCTCATTGGATCACCTTGCAGCCAGACTTCAGTATCAACTATCAAGCTCAGAAGACACTAATCAATCGGATCTACCTTCAACCAAACAGCAAAGTGATGAGATGCTCGAGGACATAAATGCAATAGCAGAGTCGGAACCCAGTGGGATCATTCACATAGCTATTTTGTTTATTTTTTCACAAATTGTATAAACTATATCTGTTCGGCGGAATTCTCTTACTAGGACGCCAGCCTCTTGTACAAAAACGCTTATTTACAGGCCAAACTTCAAAATCAATACAAATTCACTTTCAGAGAAATTTCAAACTTATTTTTCTTTTTTCTGTTTTGTTTTGCAAAGAACGTCCAATGTTCATTTTTGATATATGCATTTGACATTAATTACTGCTCATAAATATTTACGTGCGAAACAAAAGATCATTACTTGTAATATCAGAAATAGGGGCAAATAAGAATTGTCCAAACTGTATAGTTACTCCGTCCACCAGGTACCAGGGTAGATTCAGCTAAAGAACATGGTTGAGATGCATTCACTCCCCATAGAGTAAGACAGTAATGATTGACTCTCCCCAGCTGAGACTTGCAACTATAAAGGAATCGGTAATATTCTCCCCAAGAAGAGTTTATCTACCATCGGCACTGAAAAGGTTTAATATCCTTGGCAGTCTTAATATTCCCCAACGGAGTATAAGAATATTCCCCGGCAGAATACAAGATATCCCCAGTGGAGTTAAAATTTTCCCAACGCAGTCTGAAAAAGCTTCCCCAGTGGAGTCTGGAGAATTATCCCCAGTAGACTCTGGAAGTTCGTCCCAGGCGGAGTATAAAAATAAATATCCCTAGCCGAGTTCAAAGGAAGATTGTCCCCAGCAAATCTCAAAGTGTTATCCCCATTAGAGTCTAAAAGGTTATCCCCAGTGAAGTCGCAACTGAAAGATCAACCCCAGTGGAGTTCTTTCCTTTCACAAACAGGAGTTCAATCCCCAACAGGATTCAGTATCACCAACAACAGTAATTCATCCCCAACGGAATTTATCAGTGGAATCCTCAGCAGAACATCTCTTCCCCACAGAGTAATCTCCTCATCAGTTTTATGCCCCAGCGGAATTATACTCTCCTGCAGGTTTATTCTTGCAATCACCTTCCTTCGCCATCCCCAGCGGAAACAAATAATTCAACTCTATTCTCCAGCAGCTATCCGGGATTTATTTTCCCCAGCTAGAAACATTACATTTCCATACATTATGATACATTCATATGCGCATCATACAACACAATCTCATTTATTTTGAGAACATCATTACTTCATATATATCATGCATTGCATACGACTGGCCTTTACCTTTCAGGAAAGATGCAGTTAAGTTCTCAACTATGTCGAAGACCTGACCGACTCTTAAATCTCAACTGAATTATTCTCGGTTGGATTACAGATAAGGTTCTCAATCTCGACAATTTTCCTCCGTCGAAGTGTGGACGAGTTCTAAAATCTCAACAGAATTATCCTCCGTTGAAGACCAGACAGTCCTAGATCTTGATGAATACGTTTCCCTCAGTCGAAGACCTGACCGGTTCTTAAATATCAACTGAATTATTCTCGGTTGAATTACAGATAAGGTTCTCAATCTCTACAATTTTCCTCCGTCGAAGTGTGGACGAGTTCTAAAATCTCAACAGAATTATACTCCGTTGAAGACCAGACAGTCCTAGATCTTGATGAAGATGTTTCCCTCAGTCGAAGACCTGACCGGTTCTTAAATCTCAACTGAATTATTCTCGGTTGAATTACAGATAAGGTTCTCAATCTCGATAATTTTCCTCGGTCGTAGTGTGGACGAGTTCTAAAATCTCAATAGAATTATACTCCGTTGAAGACCAGACAGTCCTAGATCTTGATGAAGATGTTTCCCTCAGTCGAAGACCTGACAGTTCTTAAATCTCAACTAAATTATTCTCGGTTGAATTATAGATAAGGTTCTCAATCTCGACAATTTCCTCCATCATAGTGTGGACGAGTTCTAAAATCTCAACAGAATTATACTCCGTTGAAGACCAGATAGTCCTAGATCTTGATGAAGATGTTTCCCTCAGTCGAAGACCTGACCGGTTCTTAAATCTCAACTGAATTATTCTCGGTTGAATTACAGATAAGGTTCTCAATCTCGACAATTTTCTCCGTCGTAGTGTGGACTAGTTCTAAAATCTCAACGGAATTATACTCCGTTGAAGACCAAACAGTCCTAGATATTGATGAAGATGTTTCCCTCAGTCGAAGACCTAACCGGTTCTTAAATCTCAACTGAATTATCCTCGGTTGAATTACAGATAAGGTTCTCAATCTCGACAATTTTCCTCCATCAAAGTGTGGACGAGTTCTAAAATCTCAACAGAATTATCCTCCGTTGAGGACCAGACAGTCCTAGATATTGATGAAGATGTTTCCCTGAGTCAAGACCTGATCGGTTCTTAAATCTCAACTGAATTATTCTCGGTTGAATTACAGATAAGGTTCTCAATCTCGACAATTTTCCTTCGTCGAAGTGTGGACGAGTTCTAAAATCTAAACAGAATTATCCTCCGTTGAAGACCAGACATTCCTAGATCTTGATGAAGATGTTTCCCTCAGTCGTAGACCTGACCGGTTCTTAAATCTCAACTGAATTATTCTCGGTTGAATTACAGATAAGGTTCTCAATCTCGACAATTTTCCTCCGTCAAAGTGTGGACGAGTTCTAAAATCTCAACAGAATTATCCTCCGTTGAAGACCAGACAAGTCCTAAATCTCGATGAAGATGTTTCCCCCCAGTTGAATTACGGACAAAGTTCTTAAAACTCAGCAGAGGCATTCTCTCAGTTGAGGTACAGGCAAATTCCTAAATATCAACAAGAACAGACTTCCCCCAGCAGAATCTTCTACAACAACAGGTATACAAGCTCTCGCTAAGGAATCGTTATGCGATCGACACTCCTGCAGATGGCATCTTTAAGCCCGTCCTCCCGCCAACAATCTCCAAATGGCATCTGTAAGCCCATTCTCGACATCATAAGGCTGATACTACTTCATGCGAGTGAAAATTTCTGGGCACTCTATTGTTCAATCATCTTCCACCTTTGGATCACGAAAGGAACGCAAGCCAATCTATATCCTCAGGTTTTAGAAGATTGAACAGGGGCAGCTGTTGTACCCCAAAATTTTCCCTCTCATATTTCTCAAAACATTGCAAGAAAAGTCCCCAAGTGGCTCAAGGTTTGCTCAAGAGTGGGTCAGACAAGTCATCTCCTAAGGCAGTCAACCCCAAATTAGGGTTTTGTGTTGCATCAAGATCTTTGAATCCAAATGACCTCAAGTTCTGCCCAATGTCCTAACATGTTCTCAAGGTCATCCATGTCAAGTTTCAAGCCTTGTAGAGGAAGTTTGCTCAGTTAATTGCTCAAAGGGTCCAAAAACCGACTGTGCTAGGGCAAAAGTCAACTGTGACCTATAAACAGTCAAACTTCAAGATTTTTTGTCAACATTCTCATTTTGAAAGATATTTCATCATTTGATCAAGGGTTGATCACGATTCATCAAGGATTGCTCAAAAATTATCAAGGCTCAAAAGTTGTTAAATTAGTGTTTTGTAGAAAAAGTCAACTCAACTTTGACCAAGCATAACTTTCTCATACTTTATGAGAAATGACCCATCCAAAGCTAATTTTGAAGAGGATGAAATTTCCTACAATCCATCTTCACACCCCAAGATCAAGAAATTCACTCACAAGAAGTTATAAATTTGGACATTATAGGTCATTTTTGAAAGTCAACAAAAACACCTTTTATCCAAAGCTTATAACTTGAGAATGGAAAATAAAAATGAGATGAGACAGATAAGGTTGGTTGTAGGACATCTCAAGCTTTCTAAAAAGTCCAAGAACACCTCCAAAGGTTCAAAATTGAAGAAGTTATGCATTGTTGAAGTTGGGCATTTTTGCAAAATTGTCAAAAGTCAACTATCTCCAAAACTTCAAATTTTGTCAAATGGGCCCATTCCTTTCCACTTGATATGAGCTTGCATCATTGTCCATGTATCCTAGCTTCAGCCATGAGCTCATATCTTATTTTTATTATTTTATTTGATTTTTTATTGAATTATTTCATTTTAAATCAAATTAAATCATATAAAATCCAAGCTTTGATTACCTAAGATCTTTTTGGTTATTTCAGGTTATAATTATCATCAATATCATCATCAAACTCGAATCTCACCATACCATGTGCAAAAATATTGAAAAATTGGCAAATTTGGCAAGTTAGTAATGGTGAATTAAATCAAATATGCAAGCCATGATGGGAGAAGATTTGGACCATAATTGTTACCCTAACACATTGTATCATCCATAAGATAGAGAGGCACACGAAAATAGGGGTTGGAGGCTGCAAGAATAGACAGAACCAAAACTTGAAAAAGTGGTAAAAATCTTGAGATCAAAATCGTGCCTAGAGGTGTTTTGAGAAGCCAAGAAGCATCCCAATCGATTCCTGGAGGTTCACTGAGGTGAAACCAATCCAAAGCAGGCTTCCATACACACCCAAACGCACTGTAAGCATCACAACAACCCGTCCTGTTCTTGGAATCGTAAATCATTATTTTTGCATCATTTGAACAAATTGCTTGTATATTTGTAATGCTCACAATGTTTCTAAGCTTTTTGCATTATTCAATTTTATTTATCTAACCTTTATATTTAATCGAAGGATTTCTTTTCATCCATTTGTCTTCATTATATTTAAACGATGCTTTTTACTCCCTTTATGATATTCAACTCTTGTTTTAAAAGTTGCAAGCCTTTAGAGAGAGGATGAAAACAATGCCATAATCTCATATAATATGCTTTTGAACGGGCCTTACTGACGATGTACATGCATTTCTTTCAAACCCTAAACACTGGAGTTATAAGGAAGATAGTCCCTAGTCAACCCCTTTGAACCAAATAAGTAGGAGTTTTCTTTTTCACATAAATTGATACCTTTAATCAAACTTGGGACAGGGTAGTTTCTCAGTTATTTCAAATGTGTTTTCAGTCACAAGATTTCACATCATACACAATGAATGACATCAAGAACTTCCTTCTGAATGAAAAGACGACAATGGTTGCCTATTCAAATAGGAGGTCATCATCTCTCAAAATAAAATCCCACTAAGTCAAAACCTACGAAGGAGACTTCAGAAAAATTGGGGCATCCCGTTGGCTATAATCTCAAGACAAGAGCAGCCCCGCAAAAATCAGGGATAATAAATCAAAAATAGGTCGCTACAAATCCTCGACAAACATGAAAAATGTTGTAATAATGATTGCTTTTGAACAAACTTAACTTGTCCAAACCATCACCAGAACGTCATTTCAGACTCAATTGGAATTCAAACGGACAATTAACTGAGTTCAGGACTGAAGAACAACACAAAGAACGAGCGGGTACAAATACACTTTGAGCCTTATCCTTTGTTTCTTAAACCGTGAACCACACCATGTTACAACCCATAAAAGTCCTAATTGAAGCATGGGTTAGTTCGAAAGCATATTGTTACAAAAGGTATCCTGACTCTTGTAAGGCTTACTGTAAATCCTGAGTGGAATTCGTGTTCTTACAAAATTCTTTTATCTGCTAAAATTTCCTTTTCAAAACTTCAAGACAAACACAAACTTTGCATTATTTTTAATACCGCTGTTTTCATATGACTATTTGTTTGACAACAGAGAAATTTGCACGGCTAATATCCAATGAACAAAAATTATCTGAATTAACTGAATCACTTCAAATGGGAAGACACTTCCAATGACAAATCTCTTATAAGCAAAGGGGCATGACATGTCACTGTCTAAATCATTTGTGAGCAGTCAAGTCAAGATTCCAAGAAATCTGTCAAGAAATGCTGAATAACCAGGGGCAGGTATGTATATGAATCACTTGGAGTATGGAACATGAATTCCAGTAAAGGGTTATGTACGACCAAGCAAACATTTTCTGGCAGTACTACAACACTTACTACTATGGGAAGTGACAAATCTCCACAAAATCCCCTTCATAAGGTGATCCCCAATCAAGTCCCCACAGAGTCATCTCTATAAGGTTATCCCCACATAATAATTTTCACGGATAAGGGTACAAACCCCTCAAGGCAAAAATCATGGATATCCCCATAAAATTGGATCCATGCAATCCCTAGCCAGAGTTTCAGTCTCCGAAAATACTCTCCCTAGATAAGTTTGGTCTCAAGAGGTATCCTCAATGAGCTCTACCAAAAGAAAACACCTCCCCAGCAACTTGTCAAAAATCTCTTCAACAAGGTTTATTTCCCCAACAAACAGCAAAATTTCCCAATTGAGTATGTCCTCCTCAGCTTGAGTTTGTCTCTCTAACTATTAAAAATCAAGGGACTACAACTCCTAATCCCCAGTGAAGTCATCAACAAATCTCCTCTTCCTCAATAGTGTTTACCACTATCACCAGTGAGTTGCTGCAAAGCATGGAAGCCGATCAAATAAAAATTAACTTCTTTATTCCCAACAGGTTGCTAATTTCCATTCTCTCCAATCAAGAGATAATCCCTAGTAGAGAAATGGACAACTAAAACTCCTGAACTCTTTTCCTCAAGCGGAAATCAACACTCTCCACAGAGTTTTCCTTCAAGCAAAATCAATATTCCCCAGTGGAGTTCTTCTCAATCAACAAAACAGGAATCGCTAGTAGAAACATTCTAAAACAAGGTCTGAAGGTGTACATACTCTTCATCCCCAACAAAAATATGGGATTTAACTTCCTAAAGCAACCCAACACTTGTCAAGGATTTATTTTCCGAAGCAAAGATACATTTCAACAAATATGTCACATTCATACATCATATTACATACATGATAAATGCATACAACATAATATCATTTATTTTGTGAACATCATCAAGCCATGCATACATCTGCATGCAACTAACCCTTTTCCTTGCAGGGAAAATTCAATCAACAAAAGTCCTCTTTTGGCAAATACCACAACCATTTCTCAAAAGGTCAGCGGTTAATTCCTGAAACAACCCAGGGGAACTATCTCTACGAGCAACAAAAAGAAAGTTCTAGATTAATACCTGAAACAAGACAAGATAACTATATGTGAACAACCGATTATAGATTAATACCTAAAATAAGACAGGACAAATATCTACACGAGCAGATTGAAGATTAACTCCCGAAACAAGTCGGGGAAACTATCTTTCTTTCTCAAATAGTTCAGAGATTAATTCCTGAAACAGGACATGGTAATTATCTCTACGACCAACAAAAAGCAAGTTCTAGATTAATACCTGAAGCAAGACAGGACATATATCTGTGAGTAACTGATTGTAGATTAATACCTGAAACAAGACAGGAGAACTATCTACATGAGCAGATTAGGGATTAACTCCCGATACAAGCCAAGGAAACTATCTTTCTTTCTCAAATAGGTCAGGGATTAATTCTTGAAACAAGCCAGGCAACTATCTACACGACCAGCTGAAGCAGCCCTACACAGGTTCTTTCTCATACATTTCCAGATGGAGTTTTACCCTAACTCATCATGAAGCAACCCTACCCTGGTTCCGTCTCATGAATTTCCAAATGCAGTTTCACACAGACTCATCCAGAAGCAAACCTACCCAGGTTCCTTCTCATAAATTTCCAAATGTATTTTTACACGGACCCATCATGAAGCAACCCTACCAAGGTTCCTTCTCAATACATTTCCAGATCAGATTTTACCCAGACTCATCTTGAAGCAGCCCTACCCTGGTTCCTTCCCATACATTTCCAAATGAAGTTTTACACTGACTCATCCTGACGCAGCCTTACCCAGGTTCCTTCTCATGAATTTCCAGTGGAAGTTTTATACGGACTTATCCTGACGCAGCCCTACCCAGGTTCCTTCTCATGAATTTCCAAATGAAGTTTTACACGGACTAATCCTGAAGCAGCCCTACCCAGGCTCCTTCTTATATATCTCCAGATGCAGTTTCGCACAAACTCATTAACCCTACGCAGATTCCTACCCATATATCTCTTAAAGCAGCCCTACACAGGCTCATCATAAGGCAATCTTACATAGATTCCTTCTCATAATTTTCCAGATGCAGCTTCACGCAGGATTATCATAAATAAATCTTACACATATTCCTTTTCATATAGCTCTAGACACAATTTCACATTGATTCATCCTAAAGCAGTCTTACACGGATTCCTTCTAATACATTTCTAAACACGAATTAACACGGATCCATTCCTGCGTGGCATTCAGAATTAAATCGACCAAAGATTTATTCTAACACTTCTCCTAGTTACAGTAAAGCTTAGACTTGGTTTAATTTCTATCAACAATCACCTTTAGATGGAATCTATAAGCCCATCTCAGACAACTCTCCATTATCTCCCCCAATGGGATCTTTAAGCCCATTCCCTACACAATCAACTAACACATGGTTGAGTGCAAATTTATGGGTACTCTAGTATTAAATCATATTCCACCTTCACGTCACGAATGGCAGACTCTTCAATCTAACTCCCCAGGTTTAAAAAGGTTGAACAAGGGTAGTTGTTGTACCCCAAAATTTTCCCTCTCATTTCTCAGAGATTTTTCTCACAAAATTTCTACTAGGTCAAGACTGCACAAGTTTCCATGGATCATATTGGGCTCTCAAGCATCAAATCAACGACGGGCAAGTTTGCTTTGATTCACAAGCTTCAATTGGGTATTTGGTCCCCTTCGATCAAGCTTTGGTTCACAAGCTTCAATTGGGTATTTGGTCCCCTTCGATCAAGCTTTGGTCTACAAGATTTAATTGGGCATTGGGTCTCCTTCAATCAAGCTTTGGTCCACAAGCTTCGATTAGACATTTGGTCCCCTTCAAGCAAGCTTTGGTTCACAAGCTTCATTTGAGTTGTGGCCTCCTGCATGCTTGCCTTTGATTCATAAAACAATGGCTATCTTCATGCAAGCTTCGATTGAGAAATGGCCTCTTCATGCTTGCTTTGATTCACAAAGCAGTGGCCTCCTGCATGCAAGCTTCATTTGAGCATTGGCCTCTTACATGCTTGCTTTGATTCACAAAGCAGTGTCCTGCTGCATGCAAGCTCTGATTAGACAAGGGCTACTTTCACACAAATATTCGTTTGACCATTGACCTCATGCATGTCTGCTTTGATCCACAAGTCAAGTGCCTCCTCTGTGCTTGCTTTCGACCCACAAGGAAATGGCTTCCTTTGTGCTTGCCTTCAATGCACAAGGCAATGGCTTCCCTTCATGCTAGCACCCACAAAGCAATGGCTTCTTTCATGCGTGCTTTGATTAGTTGGGTAGTGTCTCCCTTTGAAACAACTTGCTTCGATTCCACCTTTAAAAACCTTCAACACACATAGTTTCTACACTATGACACACAATTGGTGGACCGTTCGAAGAACATGCATTAGTGGATTCGAAGGACATGCATTGGTGGATTTGAAGGACATACATGGGTGTCCCGTTCGAAGGACATACCTTTTTGGCCCATTCGAAGGATAAACATTGGTGGCCCATTCGAAGAATTGCAAGAGGTGCATTCGAAGAACACACAAGTTATGCATGTGGTCCATTCGAAGAATACATATGTGGTCCATTTGAATGAAACAATTGTTGGAAACAAGTTTTGTTTTATCTTTTGATATATTCAAGATGCCTGTTGACCAAAGTCCTATGTACTGCCAAGCCCAGATCTGTTGCACTGGCCACAACACTCCAAAACTGCTACAAAGCATTCCTGCTATGCTGCTCCCATATTTGCACTAAATTGGCATACAAAAACTACACCTCGAAGGCTATAAAAATAGCATACCTAATTTGTTCAAATATCATTTGTTTTCCTTATTAAATCTTAGCCAAACTCTTCTATAAATAAGATTTTCCACAACACATCTAAGGGGGGTTTTTTGGTGGCTGGAGAAACTTTTGTGGTGTGAAAAAAACTAGAATCAGAAGACCACACCTTTGTTTCTGTTCTTTCGAATCTAGAACTAAAGAAATACAACACTTGTTTCTTTTCCTTCGAACCCAGAACCAAAGAAACACAACTCTACTTTCCTTGGCTTTCGAGTCCAGTCAAAGAAACATAACACTTATTTATCTCCCTTCAAATCCAAGAGCATCCAGGGAAACAGCTCAAGTCCAAAACCTACATTCCAACTTTAAGCAAGATAAGTCTTCCTGATTTTGAACTTTTTTCGTTTCAAGCATCATTGATAACTTCTGTTGGTCTTCACTTTTACCCTTTTGTTTTTTTTCCTTCAAGCAAGAACTAACCTGTACAGACCCAAACGAAAAAAAATGTTTGTGCAAATAAAAAGAAGGTGGTGTGAATCAAAGGTTACAAGCTTCGATACACACTGATTTACAGGCCCAAACGAAAGAAAAGGGGAGTGTGAATCGAAGGATGCAACACAGGTTGCAGGCCCAATCGAAGGAAGGAAAAAGTGTGGTAATCGAAAGACACATCCTTCGGTCCAGGATGTCTTTTCTTTCACTCTTTTACACTATTTTGTCTTTATGTTTTCTATATACTTACATTTTCTTGCAATTTAATGTGGTTGTAATAATTAGGAGTTTTATTGCTTTCCAAACCCCATTTGTAGATATGTATACCCCCATCTCCCAAAACATGTAATAGTGTAGGACATTTATTTTCCGCATTTTTTTGCTTTTATAAAATGCTAGTAATTAGGTTGTTTATGGAAAGATAAAACCAACAAGTAGACAACCCAAATTCAAGACTAAACACATGCAATTAAACATACTACACACATATGCACCTCTAGGGTAATCTAACTTGTTGCCTCGGAAAATGGTCATGTCCCTCGAATATGGGCATTTTAGCAAAGACCCTTGGTAAAAAGATTGTAGTCCCTCAATATGCCTCAATGTTGCCTTCGTTAAATGATGTAGTCTCTAACGAAATTTCTAAAACATCTCATAGGTTGCCTTCTATGATTATACAAATGACCCACGCCCGTCCCTTCACATCCAACGATGGGGCTTCTTACCAAATCAATGGTAAGATAGAAACATCTAAAGGAGGAGGAAAAGAACATTAGACCTTTTGAGTAGGTAGGACGCTCGTAGTTGCTTACTCTTGAACTAAAACCATTTTCCACACTTACACTTTCAAAAACATCTTCAAAAACAAACATATCTTTGAACTATTTTCAAAACCAACATGTTGTACGCATTCTTATAGAGATGATAATCATTACAAAGTTTGCCGCAACAAAGGCATTTTGCAAAATATTTTCAAACTTACACGACAAAGCACATTTTCAAACAAAGCAAGTGATCTAGCAAGCAACTAAGAGCCCGTAGATAACTACGTATGAAAAGGGTGCTAATACCTTCCCTTTTCATAACCTACCCCCTGAACTCTAGAAAACATCTCAAAGGTCTTTCATGTTTTTTCACCCTTTCCTTTATTAGATAAAAGAAAAGTCGGTGGCGACTCTTCCTATCTGCAACAATTGCAATAAAACACAAAACACTAAGTCAGTTCTCCCACCATATTACATAGAGCATAAGGTAAATGCTAGGGAAAAGAACCATCTAACCAACATGAAGCAACACTTGACGCAATGAATCAATGTAGAATTCCAATCCTTTGAATTTAGACCAAACAAGCAAAGATATTAAACCTCTTAAGAATACCAAACTTCAAATGCATTATGTCTTCTCAAAAGTTGGGCAGAGTAACAGCTGTATGCATATGAATTCCCGATTACAGGCAAAGCTTATAATCAAAATAACCTACTTACAAAGAAAACAAACAACCCAATATCTATGGGTAAACCCCGAGAACTCCAGCCAAAATAGCAATATAAGTCACAAGGTCTCAAGGTAGGTCAAGGTATCTAATCCTAAGTCCAAGAAGTCCATAACTCCATCATGCCAAGGATGGTAACCAAATAGTCCAAGTAACCTTAAAGATTTTTATTATTCAATTTGGTTATTAAGCATCTTCAAAAAGAAAATTAAGAGCTCAAGTGAGCGAAACAAAATGACATAAAGATAAATGCTCAAGTGAGCAAAGATAAAAATAGCATGAAATGTAAATGCTAAGATAAATGGTGCTTAAAGTAAAAGCAGAAAGTAAAAGCATAGAAATAAAAGTCAATTGTTAATGAGTTGGAAATTAGAGGTTAGTTGAATGACCATCTTGAAACATGCATTTGAAAAATCATTAGAAGATTGATAAAATCAAAGCCTCTCAACAACAAGTTTCATTTTCTTTTTGTCAAGTATATCATTCATTTCAAATTCTCAAGCCAACAATAAATGATCAACGATGTTTAAATGATTCACTTAGTCCAAAATTTATGATGATTCATTAGCGGATTGATAAGACCAAAGCCTCCTCACAATAAATCTCAAGGTTATTTGATCAAAGGTTTCAAATTTAACATACTTGGGCTTGCAAACATAGGTTTGGGCCACAAATGATCATTTATCGAATCGGGACGAAATTTAGCATTGTGTTAAGCAATCGTAAGTGGCCTTATATAGAAGACGCACCTGTTTTGAGGCCGGCCAATAACAATCTACGTGCCATATGTTTGGAGAGATGATATGTAGACCATCTTCTAACAACATGTAACATAATGAGAAAGGGATAAGATAAAGAGGGAGGGGTAATATTTGAATCAAAAAATTTAATCAAAATATCATTAAAATCATCCATCCATGTTGGTGGAGTTAAACTCAACACCCAAGATCTAATGATGTTAATGAAGTTCATGATCAACAATCACATAGTTAAAATATATTAAAAAAATAAATTGCATTTAATGAATAAAATAAAAAGAAAAAAATATTTTTAAAATGAAAATAAAAGGTAAAATAGTAAATTATATTCAAAGTATCAAAGAAAAGTTTAAAGAGACCCTAGAAAATCAGAAATGATCCCAAATATTTTTTAAAAATTTGTGCTAATTTTTTAAAACAGAAAAGTATTTTTAAACTAATTAAAATCAATCAAATAAGTGAAAAAAGATCAAAAATAGTAGAAGTCAAAATAAAATTCTAGAAAAATTTCAGAAGGTCTGAAATAAGGAAAATGATTTTTATAAAAATATTTAGAATTTAAAAATATCAAAAAATATTTTTAAAATAATTAAAAATAAGGCAAACAAAACAAAAATTATGAAAATATCAAACATTAAAATAAAAATATGTAAAAAATATTCACAAAATCAGAAATAATTCAAAGTATTTTTGTATATTTTCTTCGTAATTTTTGGATGAAAAATAAAAAGAGTTATGAATTTTTAAAGATAAAAGAAATTAAAAAATAATTTTGTAAAATAAAAACAAATCATAAAAACCACGCGTGTTGAATCTCTCTCACTTATACACGCTGGCATATCCAATGGATCTGTGGTGAGGGAACTTCATGGACCCAAGTCGTGCATACAACACAAGAAAGTCCAACCAATCAAAATAAAACAATTAGCTCAGTGTCATTGGTTGGAGAACGACACGTAGGTCATTTTCAACCTCCAGTCTCCTGCAAGTAGGGAAAATCCAAGATCCTTGAATCTGTAAATTTACGCATTCATAGTGGTACCATTAGATGTGTCTACTTGAAACAATCACAACCATATGCTCGCGAAAAATTTATGTAAATCACAGTGTAGTCGATTTGGAAAAAACCAGAGATGTTTAAAAATGTCAAAATCAAAAATCAGAAGCATCAAATGCATTGTTTCACCAAAATTGTGTTAAGAGAAAGCATCAGTGAACATTATAGACCATTCCAGTAATTTGAGTTAGAGGATTTTGTGCCTTAAACTACCTGAACAAAGTCAGATGAACTTTAATGATTTGGGACACCGCAAGGCTTGATTCTTCTTCTGTTAGCTTCAGTAAAGTTCAAGGGTGAAGGATCAATGAAGAAATTAGATTGAAAAGTGGTGAAAGTGTGACAAAGTGATTTATGGAGGGAGTTTGACAGAGTGATTTTGGATGTTCAAGCTCGAGAAAATGAGAGGAGTGAGGTCCTATATTTATAGGGAAGTGAATGGTGCAAAGAATATACAAAAAATTTGAAGTTTAGAGGGAAATTGGATCAAGCTCGAAAGTGAAAAAAGTGTGACCCCATGTGCATCAAAACTCATACAATTCCTGTGTTTTGATCCTTAGTTCAACTTTGGGAACTTTTTTAAACATTTTTAAATCAAAAACGCGTGTTAATTGGTGATTAGAAACCATATTATGAATTTCAAATTCTGACTTTGGAGAAAACTTTAGTTTCAAGGTACCTTCTTTGAATCCATGGTGTTCACAACTCAAGGGGTCTTACAACATGATTCTTGAAGAAATTAAAAGATAAGGTCACATAATTTACAATGTGGAAAGAGTGAGATCAATTGGATGCTTGAGCTAAAAGTTGTGATAAGTCAAAGTTGAGAAAAAGATGCTGACTTTTTGTACTTAGATAAATTCTAAGTTTTTCTTCAAAAATGACATATACTGTTTTGAGTCCAAACAAGACCTTCCTCAAAAATTGAAATTTGATAAATTATTCTAGATTGAAGTAGACTTCCCAAAGAGTATTGTGAAACTTGAATCACTCAAAAATACCAAGTATTGAAAAAGTTATGGCTTTGTAAAATTGATAAAAATTCATGAGATGACCTATAATATTTTGGGTTCTTAGGGAATCTACCACTCACTTTCAAGATTTTCACATAAAAGAAGAGTTGAAGTTCACATCCTTAAGATCATTGGGGAAAAATTGACCAAGTTATGTTCTTTTGAAGTCACATAAGAGAATTTGATGGCCTATCTAGAGGACTCGTAATCTTTCTTCATCATTAGGAATCTTCCACATAAAAGTTTCTTGAAACTCTTGAAGTGATTAGTTGATAACCATTTAAAGAGAAACATATATTTTGAATAACTCAAAAATCTCAAAATATGAGCAAGATATAGCCCTTAAAAGTTCAAAACCCTAGCTCCTCAAGCACCAAAATAACTTGGAAACCCTTTTCAATTTTGACAAGCTTTCTTGCACAATTACTCTTGCCATATGAATAGAAGTTATTATGGATGATAATAGGAACAAATAGAAAAAAAAACCACTTCCAAATGTTAAGAATTGATAGAGTTATGCATTTGTGATCAAGAAATCAAGAACTTGTCCAATTAGGTTAAACTTCTTCAATCAACTATTGCATCTTTTGACTTTCTTTGACAAATTGAGGCATGACGAATCATAGTAGACATGGTCATGAAATTATTTTAAAGTATTTTCAATGATGAAGCTTGAATCTCGATGAAATTTTGTTGGAGAAGGCATGGAAATAAACTCATGAAACTATTAATCAACCTGATGAATTGTGTTATGCCCTTACCTATAATATCATCAATTAGAGCAAACATTCATTGTATTTATTAGTTACAAGTTAGTCAAAACAAAACATATATGATCACAACATAAAAATCAAGGTGCTTGGTGATTCCTCATAAGAAAACCAAGATATAGGGAGAAGAACCAAACCCTAGTTTTATCTTGTTGTGATTGAGTTGATATGAGATGATATAGGAATCTTAGGGGAAAAATTTGGGGTACAACAGGTGCCCTTATTTAAGTGTCTTCTATTTGGAGATACAAAGGTTAAAATCTTTGTGTCGACGCGATTGTAGATACTTAAATATAAAACAAACCCTCTTTTTGGCCCTAAGAGGCCATGTACTGTTTATGATTGTGCATGCAAATAAACAAATCCAAAGGTGACATGGGAAACCGCTGGGAAACAGAAAATAAAAGTTCAAAAGAAAATTAGACCAGGAAAATAAATCACTGGTGAACAGAAGACTCGACTCTATTGGGGTAAAGCCCAAGAAGAAGACAAAGTAACATCAACTCAAACATTGAGGAGAGAGAATAAAGGATAATAGTGATCGACAGATAACCTTAAACTATCCATTCACTGAGAATATAGCAAAAAAGGTAATGTCGACCCACAGGGGGATAAAGTGGTAGGATAATACCAGCAAACATTAATATTAGGGTAAGTCACAAATGACCAACATCAGTACTTGTAACTGGAAACAACTTAAATCCTCAGAGCAAAGTGAGTCTCAATGATGAACTATCTCCCATAATGACGAGACTACCATCCACTAGAGTAACAAAACCTCAACAACAAATAATCTCTCATAATTATGAGAATACCATTCATCGGAGTAACAATTCTCAACAACGAACAATCTCCTAGAATGATGAGACTATCATCCATTAGAGTAATGAATCTCAACAACAAACTATCTCACATAATGACGAGACTGCCATCCATTAGAGTAACAAAGTCTCAATGATGAACTATCTCCTATAATGACAATACTACCATCCATTGGAGTAACAAAATATCAACAACAAACTATCTCCCTTAATGACGAGACTACCATCCATTGGAGTAACTAAATCTCAAAAACAAACTATCTCCCATAATGACGAGACTACCATCCATTGGAGTAACAAAATTTCAACAATGAACTATTTCCCATAATGAAGAGACTACTATCCATTCGAGTAACGAATATCAACAACAAACTATCTCCCATAATGACGAGACTACCATTCATCAGAGTAACAAATCTCAACTATGAACTAACTCCCATAATGACGAGATTACTATCCATTGGAGTAACAAAATCTCAACTCCGAACTATCTCCCATAATGACGAGACTACCATTCATCGGAGTAACAAATCTCAACAACGAACTATCTCCCATAATGAAGAGACTACCTTCCATTGGAGTAACAAATCTCAGCAACAAAATATCTCCAAAAATTACGAGACTACCATCCATTTGAGTAACAGATATCAACAATGAAATATCTCCCATAATGACGAGACTACCATCCATTTGTGTAACAGATATCAACAATGAAATAATTCCCATAATGACGAGACTACCATCCATTTGAGTAACAGATATCAACAATGAAATATCTCCCATAATGATGAGACTACCATCCATTGGAGTAAAAAATCTCAAGAACTAACTATCTCCCATAATGACGAGACTACCATCCATTGGAGTAACAAATATCAATAACGAACTATCTCCCATAATGATGAGACTACCATCCATTGGAGTAACAAATCTCAGCACTTGACGTGAGAAAACCCAAAAAGTTGACAATTGTTTCAACACTTATTAGAAAAGATACTACCCTTGTCTATTTGCCTGAAACCCAAACCAAAACAATAATGTTGTTACTGCAAAGAGAGGTGTATTGAAAATGATTCCACCGTATCACATAAAGGAAGAAGGATTTTATGTCATATGAGTGAAGACATCAATGGGGAATCTTGGGTAGAGGTTTCAAACCATGCAAACCCAAAACTAAAATTATCAACCAGGAGAAAAACTGAAACAAGACTTGACTAGGAAAAATGCGATCAAAAAACCCAACACCGCACCATACATCAATTGGTATCATCTCCAAATATTTGAGAAACAAAAAGAAGATCATAGGCATATCAGTGAAAGCTACCTAAAAGAACTTTCATGGGGAATACCTACTTCAGAGTTCGTCCATCCTCGTAATCACTATTTTTGTTTTTTTCTTGAGTCACAAAATCTAAATTAAAAGGTAGATCGTAAATTCTTTTCAAAAACAATTTTATTATTAAATCTCTTTGTTTTAAAAGTTACTATCAATAATAAATGGAGTCTTTGTAAGAAGAATAACATAAGAATTACAAAGAATTGGATAAAAGCTTAAACTTTATTAATAGAATGGTAGTCTGCGAATGGCGACACCCCATAGATGATTACAAAGTTTGGAAAATGGTAATATATTGGAAAAGATACATTGAAATACAATGACCACTATTCTCCCTAACAACTTTGAATCCCTGAGCAGCAACTTCTGTTGAAGTATGGTGAGGATCCAAGAAGATTGTTGCTTCAATGATCAAGTCTTTTCTGACGCAGTTACTTGCCAAGAAATCACTAAATTTTTCCTAGGTTACCCTTGCGGGTTTTCAACCTAGCGGGAGAATTTATTCTGTTTATGTAACTTATTTTTTCCTAGACCGCCCTTTCGGGTTTTCAGCCTACCGAGACACTCTTTTTTCCTAAGCCACCTTTCGGGTTTTCGACTTAGTGAGTTGTTCTTTTATTTCTTTAGGAAAAGTATTTCTTGACTGCATCAGCATTCATAGGACGTGGGAACTCCTCGTGATCCATAGTTTCAAGAATCAATGCACCGCCAGAGAAGGCTTTCTTGAAAAGATATGGGCCGTCAAAATTGGGAGTTCACATTCCCCTAGAATCAGCATTAAAAGACATGATCTTCCTGAGCACGAGGTCGCCTTCTCTGAATTAACGAGGCTTGACCTTCTTATCAAAATCTTTCTTCATTCTCTTCTAGTATAACTGACCATGACACAAGGTTGTCATTTGTTTCTCTTTAATTAAATTCAATTGGTAAAACCATTTCGGGACCCTTTCAACCTCTGACAACTTAGTTTCCATCATCACACGTAAGCAGGGAATCTCAACCTCAACAGGGAGCACTACTTCCATACCATACACAAGAGAGAACGGGGTTGCCCCTGTTGAAGTGCGGAAAGATGTATGATATCCATGCAAAGTAAAAGGAAGCATCTCATGCCAATCTTTATAGGTAACAACCATTTTCTGGATGATCTTCTTAATGTTTTTATTAGCAGCTTCAACATCCCCATTCATCTTTGGCCTATAAGGAGATGAATTATGATGGATAATCTTGAATTCTTCACAAAGTTTTGTCATCATCTTGTTATTTAGATTCGAGCCATTGTCGGTGATAATCCTGCTTGGCACAACATACCGACATATAAGATTATTCTTGATAAAACGTACTACCACCTGCTTAGTAACATTAGCATATGAAGCTGCTTCCACCCATTTGGTGAAGTAGTCAATTGCCACCAATATAAAACGGTGTCCATTTGACGCCTTGGGTTCAATCATTCCAATCATGTCAATACCCCACATAGAGAAAATCCATGAGGAAGAAATAACATTGAGAAGCGTCAGAGTAACATGAATTTTGTCAGTATAAATCTTGCACTTATGGAACTTCCTTGCAAATTTATAAAAGTCAGATTCCATTGTCAGCCAATAGAAATATTCCCTAAGCATCTTTTTTTCCATCAAATGTCCATTGGCATGAGTTCCAAAGGAGCCTTCATGAATTTCATGCATCAACATGTCTGCTTCGTGTCTATCCACGCATCTGAGCAATACCATGTCAAGATTTCTTTTGTATAGCACATATTCATTGAGGAAAAAGCTACCTAGCAACATTCTCAATGTCTTTCTATCTTTGTTCAATGCACCAATTGGGTATTCCTGAGTTTGGAGAAAATGCTTGATATTATAATACCACGGTTTTTCATCTGACGTTTCCTCTGCTTTAAATACATGAGCCGGCTTATCCAGACGTTGCATTGTGATATGAGGCACATCGTTTCAAGTATTCACTTAATACATATAAGCCATAGTGGCCAAAGCATCCTCCATGTGATTCTCATCTTTGGGAATATGATGGAATTCAACTTTGTTAAAAAAGGGTAATAATCTTCTAGCATAGTCTTTGTAGGGAATCAAGCCAGGATGATGTGTATCCCATTCTCCTTTAATCTGATTTATTACCAAAGATGAATTGCCATACACATCTAGGATTTTGATTTTGAGATCAATAAACTCCTCGAGACCCATGATACAAGCTTCATACTCTGCCATGTTATTGGTGCATTCAAATGCCAACCTTGCAGTAAAAGGGATATGCGATATTTGACGAGTGATAATCACATCACCAATTTTGTTCCCATAAGCGTTCATAGCTCCATCAAACACCATGCCCCAATGAGATTCAGGATCAGGACCTTCCCTAGGAAACAGTTCATCATAATCTTTTATTTTCAAAATCATCACATCCTCATCATGGAAATCATATTTAACAGACTGGTAATTATCAACCGGTTGGTGAGCAAGATAATCTACCAACACACTGCTTTTTATAGCCTTCTAAGTACGATATTCAATATCATATTCAGACAACAGAATTTTCCAACGGGCAATTCTTCCAATAAGAGCAGGATTTTCAAAAATATACTTAATTGGATCCATTTTGGAAATCAACCTAGTAGTATGATTCAACATATATTACCGCAACCGCTTTTCCAGCCAGACTAGAGCACAACAAGTTTTTTCCAACATAGAATACCGTGACTCACAGTCAGTAAACTTCTTGCTGAGATAATAAATGGAATATTCCTTCTTCCCTATTTCATCTTGTTGTCCCAAAATGCAGCCCATAGAATTATCTAACATTGTCAGATACATAATCAATGGTATTCCTTCAACGGGAGTGAGCAAGACAGGAGGTTCAAGAAGATACTCTTTAATACTTTCAAATGCCTTTTGGAAATCATCTGTCCACACAGAGCCTTGATCTTTCTTTAATAACTTAAAGATCGGCTCACACATTGCAGTCATATGGGAAATAAATCTGGAAATGTAATTCAGACGCCCAAGGAAGCCTCTAACTTGCTTTTAAGTTCTTGGCGCTGGCATTTCTTGAATTTCCTTAACTTTATCAAGATCAACTTCGATCCCTTTTTGGCTGACAATGAAACCTAACAATTTTCCAGATCGGACACCAAAGGCGCATTTATTTGGATTCAAGTGGAGAAGATGTTTCCTCAAACGCTGAAACAACTTCAACAAATCTTCAACATGCCCTTCTTCAGTCTGGGATTTGGAAATCATATGATCAATATATACCTTAATTTCCTTGTGCATCATATCATGGAATAGGGTTTTCATAGCCCTCTGGTACGTTGCACCAACGTTCTTCAACCCGAAAGGGCATCACTCTGTAACAGAATGTTCCCAAGGGTGTGATAAACATTGTTTTTTCCATGTCCTTAAGATCCATTCTGATTTTATTATATTCAGAAAATCCATCCATGAACGAGAATACTTTGAATTTTGCTGTATTATCAACCAACATGTCAATATGTGGCAATGAAAAGTCATCTTTTGGACTAGCTTTGTTTAAATCTCTATAATCAACACACATGCGAACTTTTTCGTCTTTCTTTGGCACTGGGACAATATTGGAAATCCACTGAGGGTACACTGATGTCACAAGAAAACCGGGATTAATCTGCTTTAAAACTTGTTCTTTAATTTTCACTACCATATCAAGGTGAGTTCTTTGCAACTTTTGCTTAATTGGCAGGCATTCTGGTTTTAGCAGCAAATGATGTTCCATAATATCAGTATCCAATCATGGAATGTCTTAGTAATACTAAGCAAATATGTCTACATACTCTTTCAATAATTTAATCAACCTGCTCTTCACGTTTGGATGAAGAAGTGCTCCAATCTTGACTTCTTTTGGATCTTCCTCTGAACGCAAATTAATTATCTCTAACGCCTCTTTATATGGTTGAATGGTACTTTCCTCACGCTTAAGAAACCATGAAACTTATTTTGGGATTTCATCATATTCTTCTTCTTCGGCCACATACGCAGGATATTCAAAGTCGGGAGAAGGTGCAGGTTCATTGTAGTCAATGGGTTTTTAAATTAATCTTCACATATGATTTATTATTACTTTTAGAAACTAACACATATAGCAAGTGATTATGCAGATTCAATTACAGTTATTATTTATTTTGAAAGGGATTTTTCTGATTACCATTTTCCAAGAAAAAGCAGAAAATAAAGACACAATTTGGGAATCAAAGACAACTTTTAATAATGATTTGAAAGATCAAGGCAAACAAATATGCCCATAAAATGATAATACTTTCACCTTGGGGAGAGTGAAAGATTTTTGAAAAGATTTAAAATAAATAAATTACTTTGAGATATGAATGTAAGAGGGAACATCAATAGTGACCCATTTTTGGACTCAGACTCCATGTGTCACATAGTTCGGCATCTCTTACTCCACTTTTCCTTCCAGAATAGCATTGATCCTAGGAATAGAAGGATGAAGATAACCTCCATATGAAAGATGTCTTGATATTTTCCCAAAAAAGACTTCGGCTTCATATTCTCACCTTTATTACTATTCACAGAGAAACCCATACCATCTCTATTCTTATTCACGGGTTGATCAACAATCTGCCCCCACTCCTTACTAGGGCCATTACGCACTACCTGTTGAGCATCCTTAAACGAAGATATAGAATTCTCATTTTCTCTTACATTATCAATGGATAAAGCTCGGAACTGAGTTCCAACAACAACTTCATCCGCTTCCACAACACCGAAAGAGAATAAATGAGATCTCAACAATGCGTTTTCTCCATTTATGATGACCACCTTTCCTTCAAGAACAAACTTCAGCTTCTGGTGCAAAGTTGAAGTAACAACCCCTGCCTCGTGGATTAACGGTCGTCCCAGTAAACAGCTGTAGGAAGGAACTATATCCATAACCTAGAAAGTAATCTGAAATAAGTGCGGCCCTATGTGAATAGGCAAATCTACTTCCCCGATGACAGACTTCCTTGATCCGTTAAAAGCTTTCACAATTATGCCACTCGAGCGCACAGGAGTTCCTTGGTATTTCAACTTCATGAGCGTGCTCCTCGGTATGACATTTAAAGAGGATCCATTGTCAATCTGCACATTGGATAATGAATCATTCTTATAGTTCATGGAGATATGGAGAGCCAGATTATGATTCCATCCTTTGTCGGGCAGCTCGCATCACAGAAACTCAAGTTATTACAGGAAGTAATTTTTCCGACAATACTACTGAATTGGTCCAAAGGAATATCACTTTCTATGAAAGCTTGATCCAATACTCTCATCAAAAATTCCTTGTGGACAGAAGAGTTCATTACAAGTCCAGAATAGATATCTTTGATGGAGTCAACAATAATTGATCTACGACCCTATAGTCGCTCATCTTGATAATATTCAATATATCATCCACATATTTATCAATAGTAGTACCACTAGATTCCCCCACTTATTTCTTAGGTTTAGTATTTTCAATAACCTTTTTATCATCATTAACATTCCCTCGAATGACAGGCCCAAAAACACGGTTATCACGGGTTACTCGGCTGGCTTCAGCAATATTCTTGACATCAGACAAAGTTTGGATGGGAACTTCCACACCATCCTCTAGGATTGTTGAATTGTATTTATATGGCATGGCTTTGTCTGCTTCGTAAGGAATAGGACCCAGCAAGCAAATCACCACTAGAGAAATAGTTGGCTTGCTATGGTACTCAATCTCTATAGGGGCGGGAACACCAAAACAAGTCATAATAACATTCACCCCTTCTTCAAAATACTTAGACATCACGGAATCATTGTTGGAGAACACATCTTCATCTGAGGAAAAGAATTCATCTGCAGAAGCATACTCATCAACTGACACAGTCTCAACCAAGCAATATGCAATCACATTAATCCCATGGTAATCATCTCTATTTCCTGAAACTTTGATAGTACCATTATCCAATAACAACTGAACACCCTTTCTCACTATGGAACAACCTCGAGAATCTCTGCAGCAGATCCGGAAAGACCCATAATGGTGTTCTTCTTGACCATCCATGTGACAGAAGGTAGCCTGCAACTGCACCAAATCACCATTCATATACAACACGTCAAAAATATGGAATTCTCCAAGACATCCATAGACCATGTTCACATCATCTTTGTACTCTACCCTTGGCCTAATTATGTGAATGAGGCCCTCGTCCATCATTTCCTCAAGATCAACTTTTATCTTATCACATCCATGTATATTTGTACTGCAAATACCACAACCAGCACGGTCGTGCGTATAGTAACTTAACTCGCAGAGGTTAGCTGGCATTTTCACCAGATCCCCTCTAACTAGGTTGATATCAAAAATCCTGAAGTCCCCAGGACAACCAGCAACCATGTTTACAACATTTTCCCCTTCATTCTTAGGCAAAGGATTGTCTTTTACGTTAGGGCCAACATATTTAAAGGATAGGAGGCCAGATCTCGCCATCTTTTGTACTTTAGATTTCAATGGATAATAGTTCTTAATACTATGTCCTGGTGCTCCCTGATGAAAAGCACATTTCTGGTCTGCCTTATAATACTAGGGTAAAGGTGATGGTATAGCAGGGGACGGCCTAGTCTGAACCAACTTCTTATGAATCAAAGTTGGAAGTAACTCTGCATAGCTAATTGGAGTAGAGTCAAAATCCTCTCTCTTATGACTTTTCCCTTGATTTTCCTGAGGAGGTGGTCTCTGATAGGCAAAAGTAGTTGGAGCTACATTGATAACTATAGTCACAGAAGCAACCTGTTGCTGGTACCGTTGATGTCTTCTAGGTGGTCTAATATTTCTTTCCCCAATAACAGCATTCATTTCATTTTCTTTCGAGAGAGAGAACTTGTATGACGACTTCTTCGTCCTTTCATCTTTTTTCAAACGCCCTTCTCTAAAACCTATTCCAAACTAACTTCCATGCTCACCATTTTGGTGAAATCACTCGGTGCACTGGCAGCCATCCTTTCATAATAAAATGATCCAAGGGTTTTCAGGAAGACCTTGGTCGTTTCTTATTCTCCCATAGGTGGCACCACCTGTGAAGCTATCTCGCACCAACGCTACATATATTCTTTGAATGACTCATTGTCTCTCTGAGCCATTACCCTTAACTGGTCACGGTCAGCCGCCATGAACATATTATACTTATACTGCTTCATAAAGGTTTCTCCCAGATCATTGAAGGTACGGATACTACTATTGTCCGGACTCATATACCACTTTAGAGCATTACCAGTTAAACTATCTTGGAAAAAATGAATGAGCAAACGCTGATCATCACCATGGGTAGACATTTTCCTGATATACATCACGAGGTGTCCAAGAGGACAAGAGTTACCCTTTTACCTCTCAAATTTCTTCACTTTAAACTTGACTGGTACCTTTACATTGGGAACAAGGCAGTGTTCACCGACTTTCTTTCCAAACAATTATTTTCCTCAAAGGGCCTTTATTTCCTTCTACATCTCATTGAATTGGTCTTGAAAGTCATCTAACCGGTCATAGAAACCCACACTTTCACTCGATTGAGGAATAAGACGATAAACTTCATCATTAACAAATAGTATAACATTCATCGAAGGAGGTGCAGCATAGTGGATCCCATTTCTAGCAGCAGGAGTAACATGCACCATAGGAGGTGCAGGAGTAGTAGAAGCTTGAACAACTAGAGCGACTGGAGCATCAATATTGTACCCTTCTGGCATGAAGTTTTCAGGCATTCCCCACGGGTAACCTTGAGGCATACGGTTTTGAGCAGCAGTAGCTAGAGTAGTGGAAATGGGATATGTTGGAGCTTCAAAAGTGACTGTTATTTGTTGTGGCTGAGTAAGTGGTGGCTGATTCTGAGCATCCACCAACGATTCCATCAAAGAAATCAAATTGCCTATAAAGTTCTTCAAAGCAGTAACTTCGTCCCGCAGCTCGTGATTCTCTTGTTCAAGGTTCTCCATTTTCTTCCTTGAATTAGCCTGAGCATTGTACTGGTGAGACAGCTTGTTGAATGAAATAGAGAAACACAGTAAGACACCTGGTATGAATAGAACTACAAGAAATATGTGCAAGATGATGCATGATATGAAATTCACATGATTTAGTTATCGTTATTAATAATTTCAAGGGACTCAAAGAATTATAGACAATTTGCAAATACTAAAGTACTAACACATTTTGAAATACTGAAAATCTCATTATAATAACTTCAAAATGGATTACAACATTTTAGTACAAGTTTTTACAATCCCAAGTACAAAATAAGATAGAATCTAAAATCCTAAGAAGGCAAAGCTGATGAAGTTCTCTTCACATGCTGACGCTTCCCTGTGAGTCTTGTAATCTGAGCCTTCAACTGCTTGTTCTCTTCTGCATACCCGTTGGTGACCTCTTTCCAATCACCAGAGTCAGGAAGTAAATGACTAAGTCCTGATCAAGCTCTAGAGGAAAATAAATCCCCTTGCTTCTCCATCATCTCTACAACACGACTCTCAATAATTTCGATCAAGTCATCCTTCTCTTTCAAGTCTGCTCGGTAGGATATCTCTAAAGTTTGACACTTGTTCTTCCAAGCCACCTTCTACTACTGCATCCTGACTAGGGCAAGCTGAAGCTCTTCCACATCATCTAAAAGGGGAGGAGTGGTATTCACAAACATATCAGGTGATTGTTCCTCATGGTAATATGGCATCTTCAATTGAATTGCCCATGCTTGTACCCAACGGAGGTGAGGCTCCGAAGCAATAGCTCCTCTTGGTCCCAAGTCCTTTCTACTCTTCCTGTGAATATGGTGCCAAGAATTTGCAATCTCCTCTTTGGCTTCCTTATGATTATCTCCCTCTTTGAGAATGAAACCACTCAGATGAATACTATTTGGCTTATCTCTCATTAGATATCCAAGTTGTCGTCCTGCCAGAACGGGATTGTAGTTAATTCCTCCCTTTGTACCAAGAAGAGGTACATTGGGGAAACTACCACAATTATAGACAATCTCCACATCATGGTAAGCCTGGTGATACCAAACAATATCTGAATGAGTGAGGGCCATAATCTTTGGGGCCCATCGAGGTTCCTTCTTAACATCCCAAAAAGCATCAGACTGAAGTAAGTGACAAATAAACCACTAATACAACAAAGGCGTGCAGCAAATGAAAATACATCCATGATAAGAATCCTGAAGATTAATGGAGTAATAGGTATCTCCTAATAATGTAGGAATGGGATTCCCTATCAAAAAGATCTTGATGGCATTTACTACCACAAAGTTGTCGACGTTAGGAAATAAGAACAACCCATAAGCAAGTAGAGAAAAGATAGCCTCAAAATCAGTTGTACTCTTCATGCTAGCAAAGTAGCAAGCTTTCTCTAATAAAAAATGAGCGGGTAATCCTTTGATTCCTCCTTTGGTAATCACATGGGCCTCAATCTGAGACTTTCCCAAATGAACCATAATAGTTATCTCATGAGACTTGGGTTCTCGCTCTAAACTGGTGAAAGGAACACGATCGGTAACAGGTAAACCCAATAGGTAAGAATACTCATCCAATGTAGGGATCATCTGATAATTAGGGAAAGTAAAACATCGATATACCGAATCATAGAACTGGACCAAAGTCGAGTGAATACCCTCCTTCATTATGAGCTTCATAAGTGACATGATGGATCCATACATCTTCCAAAAATTTGTAGAACTCTCAATCTCGGTAATCAAGATCATCAAATAATCTATCTTAGGATTCTTAAAATTGTAATTCAGAGTCTTTCTTTACCAGAATCCATGGTCAAATAGTACTTGAGAGATTCGTAAAAAGTCAACTTTAAGTCCCTTGAAACAAAATGTTTTAAAGGATGCTCATGGGTGCATGATGCAACAACCACACACAAGATCATAAACATGGGGTTCATAGATTTGACATCACGATCATGAGGTCAAAGGTACTACCCATAAGGTATGGTCTAATAGTTTGTCACCTGCCGAAGAAGGTTCTAAGAGGTTCCCATAATCTACATCCTTCCTTCGGATATTACCAACGTCCTGATTGACTCAGTAGTTAGTAATATTCTCAGGAAAAACTCGTCTGAGTGTTGTATCGCGTGACAGCCACTTCTGAATTACTCCATCGTAGTTTTGCACTATACCTAAAATGCCAAGATGGGTTAAAGATTCTACAGTCCTCAGTTTCAGCAGGCTCCTAGGTCGAAACCAGCACGTCTTCCTGATTACTCGGTAAATGACACTACAGTCAAAGGAGCCTCCACTGAGTGAGGGATCTCATGCCTCCTTTTTTGGGATTACTCCCTCAAAGTTAACATGACTATACCGCTCATCCTATCTTAAGTTTTCATAAGTCTGGGTATGGACTTATGAGAAATCACCAAGAACCCTAAAAACCAGGAAAATATAGACAAGCATATACACAACATATAATATACAACAAATAATAGCACATATACAAATAAACAAATATAGGCTCAACACACTTAGGGATAGACCAGCATTTGGTCAATCTTTCCCTAGTGAAGTGGCCATTTTTTCCTGTAGGGGTAGAAATGTTGAGACTAAGCCATTGGATTGACTTAACTCGCAATATCAAATTAAAAATTGCCACCGTACTTTATTGTTTCCAAAGGAATTGGAAAATAGCGAATAACCCAAAAAGAGGGGGAGAGAATCTAAGTTTGGGTTTGGTTAGTCAAAGGGAAGGTATTAGAACCCTAAACATCTACGGTACTCTGTAGGAACCTTTTTGAAAATTTGTGTATTTTGGTTATAAGTTTTGTATAAAAAATAGATGGTGGAGATGGGAAAAGAAGTATATTTTTATAATTTTTGCACCCGTCGCGGTTGCAAACCTTTAGTGCCTATGTACCACCTTCCGTGCAATATGGGATCAGGGTACCCGCAGTTCACCTTTTAAAAATTTTAAGACACATGTGTGTTTGTTAGTTTTAATAGAATAGACATCATCGTCGTATCCGAGTGGAAAATATACTTACTACCCACGATTATGAGAAAGGAGAATTTGCATCATTTTAAAATGGATGATATGGCTTGTATATTAAAATCAACAAAGCCACGCTCAACACCCAAGTGGAAAATATCTCACCTTACTACATATATAGGGAAAAGAACCATCTAACAAACATGAAGCCAACACTTGACACAATGAGTCAATGTGGAATTCTTATCCTTTGGATTGAGACCAAATAAGCAAAGATATTAAACTTCTTAAGAATACCAAACTTCAAATGCATTATGTCTTCTTAAAAATTAGGCATTGAAACAAATGTATGCAGATGAATTCCCAAACACAATAGAGCTTATAACAAAAGTAACATGCATACAAAGAAAACAAACAAACCAATGTCTCTAGGTAAACCCCAAGAACTCCAGACAAAATAGCAATAGAAGTCACAAGGTCTCAAGGTAGGTCAAGGTCTGTAATCCTAAGTCCAAGAAGTCCATAACTCCATCATACCAAGGATAGTAACCAAATAGTCCAAGTAACCTTAAAGCTTTTTATTGTTCAAGTTGGTTATTAAGTATCTTCAAAAAGAAAATTAAGAGCTCAAGTGAGAAAAACAAAATGACATAAAGATAACTGCTCAAGTGAGCAAAGATAAAAATAGCCTGAAATGTAAATGCTAAGATAAATGGTGCTTAAAGTAAAAGCATAGAAATAAAAGTTAATTGTTAATGAGTAAGAAATTACAGGTTAGTTGAATGACCATCTTGAAAGTTGCATTTTAAAACTCTTTAGAAGATTGATAAAACCAAAGCCTGTCAACAACAAGTTTCATTTGGTTTTTGTCAAGTATATCATTCATTTCAAATTCTCAAGGCAACAATAAATGATCGACGATGTTTAAATGATCCACTTAGTCCAAAGTTTATGATGATTATTTACAGGAATAATAAGACCAAAGCCTCCTAACAATGAATCTCAAGGTTATTGGATCAAAGGTTTCAAATTAAACATACTTGGGCTTGGATGATCATTTCTCGAATCGGGACAAAATTTAGCATTGTGTTAAGCAGTCGTCAGTGGACTTATATAGAAGTCGCACCTATTTTGAGGCCGACCAATAACAATCTATCTGTCATATGTTTGGAGAGATGATATGTAGACCATCCTCTAACAACATGTAACACAATGAGAAATGGATAAGATGAAGAGGGAGGGGAAATATTTGAATCAAAAAATTTAATTAAACTATCATTAAAATCATCCATCCATTTTGGTGGAGTTAAACTCAATACCCAAGATCCAATGATATTAATGAAGTTCAGGATCAACAAACACATAGCCAAAATATATTTTAAAAAATTCCATTTATTGAATAAAATAAAAAGGATAAATGATTTTTAAATTGTTTTTAAAATGAAAATAAAAGGTAAAATAGTAAAATATATTCAAAGTATCAAAGAAAAGTTTAAAGAGACCATAGAAAAATCAATAATGATCCCAAATATTTTTATAAAATTTGTGGTAATTTTTTATATCAAAAAAGTATTTTTAAACTAATTAAAATCACTCAAATAAGTGGAAAAAATATCAAAAATAGTAGAAGTCAAAATAAAATTCTAGAAAAATTACAAAAGGTCAGTAATAAGGAAAATGATTTTTATAGAAAAACTTAGAATTTAAAAATATCAAAAGTTATATTTAAAACAATCAAAATAAGGCAAACAAAACATAAATTATGAAAAATATCAAACATTAAAATAAAAATATGAAACAAATAATTACAAAATCAGAAATAATTCAAAGTGTTTTTGTATATTTTTTTTTATAATTTTTGGATAAAAAATAAAAGAGTTATGAATTTTTAAAGATAAAAGAAATTAAAAAATAATTTTGTTAAATAAAAACAAATCAGAAAAACCACGCGCGTTGGTTATACACGCTGGAAGATCCATTGGATTTGAGGTGAGGGAACATCATGGGCCCAAGCTGAAGTGCCCGCATACAACACAAGAAAGTCCGACCAACCAAAATAAAATAATTGGCTCAGTGTCATTGGTTGAAGAACGACACGTAGGTCGTCTTCAACCTCCAGCCTCCTGCAAGTAGGGCAAATTCAAGATCCTTGACTCTATAACTTTACGCGTTCATAGTGGTACCATTAGATGCGTCTACTTGGAAAAAATCGGAGATGTTTAAAAATGTCAAAATCAAAAATCAGAAGAATCAAATGCATTGTTTCACCAAAATTTAGTTAAGAGCAAGCATCGGTGAACATCATAGACCATTCCAGTAATTTGAGTTAGAGGATTTGGTGCCATAAACTACCTGAAGGAATTCAGATGAACTTGGCTAGCACGATTCAGGGCACCTCAAGGGTTGATTCTTCTTCTGTTAGCTTCAGTGAAGTTCAAAGGTGGAGGATCAATGAAGAAGTTGGATTGAAGAGTGGTGAAAAGAGGAATTCTAAATCTCAGAAGTGTGAATAATGGAGGGAGTTTGACATAGTGATTTTGGTTGTTCAAGCTTGAGAAAATGAGAGGAGTGAGGTCCTCTATTTATAGGGAAGTGAATGGTGCAAAGAATTCATAGAAAAATTGAAGTTTCGAGGGAAATTGGATCAAGCTCGGAAGTGAAAAAAGTGTGACCCCATGTGCATCAAAACTCAACAAGTTCTTGCATTTTGATCCTTAATTCAACTTTGGGAACTTTGTTAAACATATTTAAATCAAAAACGTGTGCTAAATTGGTGATTAGAAGCCATATTATAAATTTCAAATTCTGACTTTAGAGAAATCTTTAGTTTCAAGGTACCATCTTTTAATCCATGGTGTTCACAGCTCAAGGCGTCTTAGGGCATGATTCTTGAAGTAATTGAAATATAAGGTCACTAAATTTCCAATGTGCAACGAGTGATATCAATTGGATGCTTGACCTAAAAGTTGTGAGGAGTCAAAGTTTAGAAAAAGTTGCTGAATTTTTGTACTTAGAAAAATTCTAAGTTTTTCTTCAAAAATGACCAATAATGTTTTTGAGTTCAAACAAGGCCTTCATCCAAAATTGAGATTTGATCATTGATTCTAGCTTGAATTAGACTTCCCAAAGAGCACTGTGAATTTTTAATCACTCAAAATTACCAAGTATTGAAAAGTTATGGCTTTATAAAAGTGGTAAAAGTTCATGAGATGACCTATAATCTTTTTGGTTCTTAGGGCATCTTCCACCCAGTTTCAAGCTTTGGACATAAAAGAAGAGTTGAAGTTCACAACCTTAAGATCATTATGGAAAAATAATGGGCTCAAGGAGATAAAAATTGACCAATTTATGATCTTTTGAAGTCACATTAGGGATTTTGATTGCCTACCTAGAGAACTTGTAATCTTTATTCATCATTAGGCATCCTCCACATAAACGTTTCTTGAAACTCTTGAATTGATTAGTTGGTTACCCTTTAAATAGAAACATATATTTGGAATCACTAAAAAATCTTAAAATATGAGCAAGATATATCCCTTAAAAGTTCAAAACCCTAGCTCCTCAAGCACCAAA
The DNA here is from genome assembly GCA_948472305.1 of Vicia faba. Lineage (NCBI taxonomy): Eukaryota > Viridiplantae > Streptophyta > Magnoliopsida > Fabales > Fabaceae > Vicia > Vicia faba. The sequence goes on from OX451739.1 coordinate 1,386,777,737, forward strand.
ATGACTTGAAAACCCTTTTCAATTTTGACAAGCTTTCTTGCACAATTACTCTTGCCATGTGAATAGAAGTTGTTGTGGATGATAATAAGAACCCATAGAAAAAAAATCACTTCCAAATGTTAATAATTGAGAGAGTTATGCATTTTTTATCAAGAAATCAAGAACTTGTCCAATTAGGTCAAAGTTCTTCAATCAACTCTTGCATATTTTGACTTTCGTTTACAAATTGAGGCATGATGAATCATAGTAGACCTTGTCATGATATTATTTCAAATTATCTTCAATAATGAAGCTTGAATATCCAAGAAATTTTGTTGGTTAAGTCATGGAAATAAACTCATGAACCTATGAATCAACCTGATGAAATGTGTTGTGCCCTTACCTATAATTAAATCAATTAGAGAAAACCTTCATTGTATTTATTAGTTAAAAGTTAATCAATATAAAACATAGATGATCACAACATACATTCAATGTGATTGGTGATTCCTCATAAGCAAACCTAGAGATATGGAGAAGAAACAAACCCTAGTGTGATCTTGTTGTGATTGAGTTCATATGAGATGATAGAGAAATCTTAGGGGCAAAAGTTGGGGTACAACAGCTTCCCTTATTTAAGTGTCTTCTATCTAGAGATATGAACGTTTAAATCTTCATGTCGACACGATTGAAGATACTTAAATATAAAACAAACCCTATTTTTGGCCCTAAGAGGCCATGCAATGCTTATGATTATGCATGCAAATAAACAGATCCAAAGGCGACACGGGACACCATTGGGGAAACAGAAAATAAAAGTTCAAAAGAAAATTTGACCAGGAAAATAAATCACTGGTGAACAGAAGACTCGACTCTATTGGGGTAGAGCCCAAGGAGGAGACAAAGTAACATCAACTCAAACATTTAGGAGAGAAAATAAAGGATAATATTGATCGATAGATAATCGCAAACTATCCACTCATTGATAAGATAGAAAAAAAGCTAATGTAGACTCGCATGAGGAAAGAAGTGGTAGGATAATACCAGCAAACATCAATATTAGGGTAAGTCACAAATGACCAACATCAATACTTATTTGTGGAAACAAATGAATTCCTCAAAGCAATGTGAGTCTCAACGATAAACTACCTCCTATAAGGATGAGACTACCATCCATCAGAGTAACAAAACCTCAACAACAAACTATCTCCCATAATGACGAGACTAACATTCATCGGAGTAACAAATATTAACAATGAACTATCTCCCATTATGACGAGACTACCATCCATTGGAGTAACGAATCTCAACAACAAACTATCTCCCATAATGACGAGACTACCATCCATCGGAGTAACAAAGTCTCAACGATGAAATACCTCCCATAATGACGAGACTACCATCCATTGGAGTAATAAAACCTCAACAATGAACTATTTCCCATAATGACGAGACTACCATCCATTGGAGTAAAAAATATCAACAACAAGCTATCTCCCATAAAGACGAGACTACCATCCATTGGAGTAACAACTGAATTCTCTCGGGGAACTAAATGGCTTATTGGGGAAGTATAGGTTGCTCAAATAAAGAGACCTGCCACTTGCTATTATAAGAAAACCTTCAGGAAAAGAAATGTGACTTCTCTGGGGAAGTTTCAATATATTTATACTGAGGAGATAAAATCTTCTTTTGGAAAATAAATGCACACCCTCAATCTAGAGTTATTTTACCTGGGGGTGGATTTTAAGCCCAAAGAACCATCCAAAAACGTCTAACCAAAATAAAGTTATGAATTTTTGAATATCCGATAAACAGCGGTTCACACACACTATTTCATGGTACCAGTTTCAGAGTATTTGCAATCCGGGGATCTTCCTCACCAAATCAGCTTTCAAGCCGAACATATGAAATGAAGAAAATAATAATACGATTCAAATGCTCCAAGAGCTAATCAAAGATGATATTCTAGTCAAAAGTGGAGAATTTTTAAGCATCCGAAAACCAGTGAACCATCAAATCCACTATATAATATGATTTTAGGTATTTTGCGCTTTTGAAGATATTCCTTACAAAACTAGCCTTCGACCTTAACATATGAATTGGAGAAGATCTCAAGACGGTTCTAAATATTAATGAACAATTCTCAAACCATTTTATGGTATCAAGTTAAAATTTTATCCTCGAACTGCAAAATACTAATTTTTGGCTTGAACTTTCTCAAATCAACTAAAACACTTGACTTGCTCTACAATTTAGATCGTGCCAAGACATATGAGAGATTGATATGATGATTAATTGATTAATCCCTATTTGAATAGATTGGAACATGTGCGGGGTGTATTTAAAATACAAAAACCTTGAGTTTCTACTTTGTTGTACTGTCTGACAGAACAATTATTTTTGTAGTCTGACGTGGATAAATTCCTTGATCCCCTAACCATGGAATCGATGATATGTATGCATGATTATGTTAGAGAAAAATAATCCAATTACGGTTGGACTGAAGAGGGTGAATTTTAGGGTGAAACAACTGCCCCCTATTCAATCTTATTTAACCTGAGGGTGAGATTGGCGCTAGCCTTTCGAACGATCAAGGTAGAGGAGGATTGAATACCCAATAGAACCATAAAGTTTTCACTCTGAAGAACAAACAAAAGTTAGATATTTGGTTTTTCTGTATTTTATATTTTTTTGTTGTTTTTTTGGTGAAAGGTGGTTATCAGGAAAGGTGTGTCAGGTCATAGTTAGACACACACATGAAAAGAGACCAACTGAAGAAGGCTTTAACAAGGATACCAAATATACATGTTCGGTAAAGATATTGAACACATAAGAATAAGACCAAATCCGAAGAGCATTCACACAAGGGACATCAATCAAAGCGAACCCAAAACAAGGAAGGACGGAAGGAGAAAGACCATAACCCGAGGAGGGCTCTTACAAAGAACACCAATCAAAGCGAACCCAAACTTGCAAAAACCGGAAGAAAGAGAGACCAAAACCTAAGGAGAACTCTCACCAGGAACGCAAATAGAAGTGAAAGCAAACACGGAAAACCGGAAGAAGAGAGACTAAAACCCATGAAGGACTCTCACGAGGAACGCTAGTCGAAGCAAACCCAAACATGGAAAAAAAGAATAAGAGAGACCAAAACCCAAGGAGGACTCTCACAAGGAACTCCAATCGAAGCAAACCCAAAGACGAAAATCGGAATAAGAGAGACCAATACCCACTGAGGACTCTTACAAGGAACGCCAATTGAAGTGAACCCAAACACGGAAAACTGGAATAAGAGTGACCAAAACCCGATGAGGACTCTCAAAGGAACGCCAATCGAAGAGAACTCAAAGATAGAAAACTGGAATAAGAGAGACTAAAACCCACAAAGGACTCTCACAAGGAACGCCAATCAAAGTGAACAGACACACGGAAAACCGAAATAAAAGAGACTAAAACTCGATGAGGACTCTCTCAAGGTACACCAATCAAAGAAAAACCAAACACAGAAAATCATAATAAGAGAGACCAAAACTCAAGGAGGACTCTCACAAGGAACGATAATCAAAGCAAACCCCAACGCAGAAAATCGGAATAAGAGAGACCAAAACCCAAGGAGGACTTTCATAAGTAACACCAGTCAAAGCAAACCCAAACACGTAAAACCGGAATAAGAGAGTTCAATACCCAAGGAGGACTCTCACAAGGAACGCCAATCAAAGCAAACCCAAATAAGGAAGGAGGCTTCTACCCAACCAAGGATGTTAGCTAAGCTAACTGGAGGAGAACCTGACTAAATAGGTAAACTAGAGATAAGGATTCGACTAAGCAGAGCCTACCCAAAGGAGAAGAAATTAACAAAGCATAACCCAACCATATAATGTTAGCTAAGCTAACGGAAGGATAACCCGACTAATCAAGTAAACCCAAGATAAGGAAGTGACTAAGCATAACCTACCCAAAGGAGAGGAGACGACTAAGCATAACCCAACCAAACAATGTTAGATAAGCTAACAATAGGAGAACCTGACTAATCAGGTAGACCAAAGATAAGGAACCGACTAAGAAGAACCTACCCAAAGGAGAGGAAATGAACAAAGCGTAACCCAACCAAATAATGTTAGCTAAGCTAATGGAAGGAGAACTCGACTAATCAGGTAAACTAAAGATAAGGAATCGAATAAGAATAACCTACCCGGAGGAGAGAAAACGACTAAGCATAACCCAACCAAACAATGTTAGCTAAGCTAAAGAAAGGAGAACCCGACTATGAAACTAAAACAAAGACAAGGGACCGACTAAGAAGAACCTAATCAAAGATGTTAAACATATGAAAAAGAGACCCACTAAAGCAGACTCCAACAAAAATATCAAACCACTCAAAAGAGACCGACTAAAGAAAACTCCAATAGAGGATAACAATCAAAGGAAAACTTGCGAAAGAAAAGAAGGCTAGCCAAAAATATACTCTTGAAGAAATAACTCTGATCCAAGGCGAACTTACTGGGGGTTCACACATACCTATCAAATTTTGACTAGACCACCAATCAAAAGAGAACTTTAAAATAAACAAAAAAAGGAGACTAGCCAAAGGGGATTCTAGACAAGGATTCTGGCAAAGAAGATTTAAACATAACGCCAATCGAATGCAAACTTACAGAAAAGAAAGAGACCAGTCGAGGGGGACTTTAACAAGGGTTTCCAAAACATGTTGGGATTTTAAGAGGTTGCAAGTACGTAAGAAATACAATATGCCTCAGGCCAAAGGTGGGGTGTAATTCTTTAAGAGTGGCAACTATCCGAATTACCACACATTGAGTATGGATACTCAAATACTTGAGAAGTAAGAAAGGTTATCCACCGAATCTTACGGGCACACTAATGAAAAAGAAAACACAGGTAAAATAACCGAGAACTTACAGAGGCAAGAACATCCCTTATGCAAAATTCAATAAGGGGACCGACTTACACACGGTAAGCGCAGAATTAAGGCATATGCACCAGGTAAAAGAACTACAATATCCCTCAAGTCAAATGCAGGGTGAAATTCTTCAAGAGTGGCAATTATCTAAAATACCACACACTAAGTATTGATACTCAAATACTTGAGAAGTAAGAAAGGTTGTACATCGACTCTTACCCGCACTCTAACAGCAAAGTAAACACGGGTAAAATAACTGAAGACTTGCATGGGCATGGAAAGTCTATGAATCACTAGAGAAAAAGAAACATAACACGACTCGACTAGGGTACAAACCGTAATAGGCTCCACTTGGGAACAGGATACGATCATCCTAGGGACAAGCTGCAGAGGCAACTCAAATTTGAGCACCTAACAATTTTGTTACTTCGGGTACACACCATATTCGACTTATACCTCAATGCAAGTTTGAATTTTTTATAGCGTAATGCTTCATACAATGAGAATGCTACACGTTTTGATGGATGCCATGTAATGATGCATGTTTAATGATGTATGTTTAAATATTTCATCGGGGAAAACCCAACAATAATAAACTATCGGGGAGACAGAGAACATCCAAACAATCATCCATGCACATCTGATCTACAATAAAGAATAAACAATCTGAACTTCAGTGGGAAATTACAAATCTGAACCTTCAACCCTTGATGAGAGATATCACTGGGGAAATGGGTTTTTGGAAAGAGCTCTGCAAAAATAAATTGCAGTTCAGAAGAGCACTACTTCTGATTCTAAACAAACTCTTGACTTTCTGGGGAACATACCCACTATTTCCTATAGGGGATGAGGAGAACTTAGTGTATAATGGAGATATTCTCACGTATAGTTCTTAATGAAAGTAACCACAACTCGGGATCATATAAATTCTTGAGCAAACGAAATCAACCAACAAAGCACACTGAGGACATTACCATCAAAGTACACATATACATTTAGGGAAGAGGAGAAATCCTTGAACCAGAAACTCGAAGTGCACAACTCCGCTGGGGATAGCACACCAATCTTCTGCCGCTGGGGATAAAAAGAGTTCTGACTAGAACTCACCTGTATACACCACACTGGAGAAATAGGATTTTATACGATTTTCATCACCACCATGCTTTACTGGGGAAGAGAAAACTTGCTTCCGCTGAGGATAAGAGGAAATTTGATCAATAAAATCCTCAAAAAATCGACTCCAACTAGGGAGAATACCACATCTTTCCCTAGGGAATGTAAAAGCTCTTTATAGAAATCTCATCGATATAAACCACACTGGAAAATCCATCTTTGTAGGATTTATGTCAACAAAGAATTTTTCTAGGGAAAAGAGATTACTCCACCAGGAATAACAGCCACCTCCATGGGGATACAAATAAGAATCTTCCACGGGTAAACAAAAATCTCTTCAAGAAACCTTGACAAGGGGCAGAATGCATTGAGGAGAAGGGTGGCACTGAATCCGTCAAAAGGTGTTTCTCTTGAGAATGCACTTTTTAGATAAAGCTTTAATAAAAAATATGGTCCACACAAGGGATTATAGAAGACTCCATGGGGATATATCAAGAATCTCCTGCATGTAAATAAAATAATCCTTCAGAGAAACCTTGAAAGGAGTAGACTGCACTTGGGAGAAGGATTGCACAAAATCTTACCGAAATACATGTCTCTAGAGATAAGTAGTCTACATTGGGGATTAGAGTTATATTCTGAGAAAAACAATCCATTAAGAACTTCATGTTGGTCACAATCAGACCCTTCTTTGTTCATTTATTGGTAGGCTCTTGTCATAAAAGACCAACAATAACTGGAAAAAGGAAATTACACCAACATGCTCCAGGTATGTTCTATAAAGGGATCTGCACGAAGATAGTCCTTGAGATTACTTGCCTTTGCATCTTCATGTTCTAAAAATATTCTCCTCTGATCAACGGATTCTCTGAGAGATTTTTCAAATCTCGACATAATTTCCCCTGTTTGACTGCATTTTGTGGGATTGAATCCCGACTTGAATGCCCCAGATTGGATAATTTTGAGATATCTCCTCTCAACTTTGATTTCCCCAGGCTGGATGCATTCATTAACAAACAATGTAGGGGAAAAAACTCGCTCCTACCCAACACAATCTCAAACCTTTCCTTTTTAGGGTAATTACCTTACGTCTTGAAAGTAGGCTAGTACACAATCATAGTTCTCAACTTGAATTGCCTCATGTTCTAGAAGATACATGAACCAATCTCTCCCTTATGACCAAACTGAAAGTGATACGCCATTGCTCAATGGAGACTTCTTGACCATCAAAACTTCCACGCAATTTGCTTCAGATCATTTCTCAAACTGGTATTTTTTTACTCAACAAAGTCAGTACAAGGTCTGCCCCAGATTAAGATCATTCTCAAAAATGATTTACTCCTCAACGGTATCCTGAAGCAATTTGTCCCTCGAGATAATCAAAATTTTCATTTAATACCCATTATGCAAGCTCATTTGATGTTTAAGCATTGGATCATATGCAAAGATTATTTTATTCCAAGAATGATAATTCTAATGCAAATCCTTTGCTTGTCTTGACGTTAGAAACTTTTATTGAAAAGATGTCGAAACATCAAGTTTTTTCTCTATACAAAAGATTGAAAGGTAATAATATTTCTCTTTTCCAGTGCACAGCAAAATCGTGTCTAATTTCTTCTTCACGTCTTCTTTATATAGGAAATGCATGAGAAGGTGATTTTGGAAGGTTGATAAATAATAGTTAATGTACTATCCAAACATAGAGATTCTTGTCTTCTTTCAGCCGTTACTATTGATTAGCCATGAATAAAATGTGACGCTTCACAACATGCTTACTAAAGATCACATCAGAAGATGAATGTTACCGTTGAGACTCCTTTACTTCTTTCAAAACTTTACGTATCAAAATATCAGAATTCTTGTTCGCAGCGTTAGTGCACTCAGAAGTTGTAACATCAGAACTTATTTATTTAAGTGTGTTACACAAATTTGCTTCTACGTAAGATGTGTCAAACCAGAGTTTTAACAACGATCTATCTCATCTTCTGTGATTCTTACATCAAAACTTCCTTGCAAAACAAAATACTTATTTAGGGAGCATAATTATTCTTTGTGTGTTTGTTATCATTAAAACTCTTACAGGGATGTAGAACCAAACTATGTTCTAACAATCTCCCCATTTTTAATGATGACAAAAACATATATATTTTGATAGAATACTTAAAGAACATAAAGCATTAAAGTCTCCCCCTGAGTTGGATATTCGAAGAAAAAAAATACTTCCCTGAAGATTGTTTTGATAAGAGTTTTGAGAAGAATATTTTTTGATGCATCCACAACTGTCCTCAACAAAGGTTGCTTTTCAATAGATTTTTCTTGTTTGTTATAAAAGGATAAATATATAAGTTATAATATTCAAAATGTTTTAGACTGAGTCTCGATACTGTTATATTCGAAATATCTGACGTTCTCCCCCTTTTTTTGTCAACAATCAAAAAGCAATAAAAACACTCAGATGATAAAATGCATGTTGTATTAAAAAAGGATCAAGGAAATAAGAACAAAAATGAAGGAAAAAAATTTCATAACTAAGTTTGAGGAGGTGGAAGTTGTGTGAACAAGGCTTCCAATAAACTCTCGATCTGATTGTTCAATTCCTCTTGTTTCCCAAACATCCCAATAATTTCCTTGCAAGTGTCATCCTACTTGTTTAACTTTTCCTTAAACACAACATTTTCTTTCTTCAACTCCTCCAATGTTTGCAACACAATAGAAGATGAGGTTATTTCATCAGAAGAGACAACTTTTTCAGAGCAAACTGCAGTTGATTCTGACGCAGGAGCTTCTTCAACTTCCTTGCCTTTGTCTTGAAACATGACCAGAGGAAAAGGATCAAAGGGTGGTCCATTACACTATGATGTCTGATGAACTTACCAAGAGGTATTATGCAGAAGAAGGAGTGGCTTCTTTACCCAGTGTCGCAAAACTTGATCCTTAAAAATATTCAGGCGATCCTAGAAGTTCTGTTGAGCGATTTCATAGCTGAGCTCCTTTAGTTTTAGAGATTTGGAATTGAACCATTTTCTAAACTGGTTCCAACAAGAATCAGAAGCAGCTGGATTTAGATTCTCTATGAAAGATAGCTTTACAGAGTTAACCCATTCCTGTATTTTTATTTCAAAAATCAACAAGGATTTACCAACATCTGCTTTGGAGATTTTTGGTTTTGGTTTTGGAACGACAATTTTCTGAGAGCTTGTGACGAGATTGTCCTAAGATTCTAAATCTATGATTGTTCAAAGGGAAACTTCTGGGTAGTTATTTTGAGAGGGAGTGTCATAAAGGATTATGGGAAAATTTGGTGGAATGGACTGATATGGAGATGGAACATCTTGAATGGAGAGGGTATGTGAAGTAGTTGAGGAAATTATTGGTAGTTGAGAGACCATGAGAGGGCAAGTGATGCTAGGGATGGATGTTGTGGTATCAGAATCAAGTTTTGGATTTTCGGTTTGGGGAGCTTCAAACAGCGGATCAAATTGATCAATATCAGAGATAACTTGTGCAAGTTCAGGTTATTTAGAGGAAATGAGGTGTTAAAGTCTAGGTAAAAGTCATCAAAGGTTTGAGGAGATGGATCTTCTGTGGGATTTAGGGATGAAGGGTTTTCAGATGTTGATAACAATATTGATTCAATAACAGAAACAAAAGAAGGGTTACCTTTATTTTTTTAAGCTTTAGGAGTCTTCTGAGAAGTTCCTTCTGCAGCTGATTTACTTTTTCTTGGTTTTCTGGGAGAAACTTCCAGATGTTGTTGCCTTAGATCATGAATATTCACATCTGGAATCATATCGTCACTCTTGCATGCTTCTAGATACATGAGAACAATATCTGGAGAAGAGTCTGGTTGAGTGAAGAGAGGAAAATCCTTCAGAGGCACTCTTTGGGTGGTAATGACTTCCTTGGTGGTGATTGTTGGTCCTTCTTAATAGTTTCAATAATCTTCATCTTCTTTAGATTTTTGGCATTGAGAGGTTTACCAACACAAGCTTCAAGAGCGCTAGCTTGTTAAGCCTCAGTCAGATGTTCTATCAATCTGTTTTCTGTCAGAATATCTGAAATGAGTCTTCCGAGAGGGATCCAATATCTCTTTGTTCTTCCTTCTTATCTTGTTTCTTTTACGTTAGTCTTCAGATAATTGAACATAAGATGTGGAAGATTAATATTTGCTTTGGTGGCAATGAAGTACAGAAGGTACTGCTAATCAATATTGATGTAATTTGGAGAACTTGTACGCTTCCTGTGATTGATGCAACCCAAAATTATTTTAGACCAAATTCCGAGGTAATCATTCAGGTCTTTTATTTTGTTGGACGGGTGGCCAGAAGTAAAGATTTCCTTTGAGATCTTGGTTAGGTCAGAAATTTTGTCAGCCATATCACTGCATTGAATACCACCGCTGTCATGACCTATTAGTTTCCCAATGAGATCTTCAATAATGATGATTTTCTTTCCCATAATGGAGGATATAACCTGATGATTTGAAGTTGTGGCATGGATCCAGAATTATTTAACAAGTTTTGGAAAAAAATGGACCTAGGAGGCGATCAAAGTACTTAGTCCATTCTTGGAACTCAACATCAGGGATTAAATCATACCCATTTTCCTTCATGCTTACAAATCTACAAAAAGCTTACACAAAACTTCCAGAGAATCAATGGTTATGAGGAGAGTTCTCGAGGGTTCAATGTACTTATCTTCTGTCGAAGAGGAAGAACTAAGAATGCTTTGAGAACCTTGATAAAATTTTTTAGGGAAGCCATTTGTTCACACATACTCTTTTAGGGTTTTTGAAAGATTGAACAAATTGAAGAGAGAAAAAAATTGAGAGTGGAAGTGTGATAGTGATGGTGAACAAACGGAGTATACATAGCCAATGGAAAGAAAATAGTAGTCTTAATTAAAAAAAATGAAAAAGAATTAAATAAAATGATTACGTGCATTTAAAGATTTCTAAATAGAGGGATAGCATGAAGATATGGAACAATTACCGATTTGACTCGAGCCTCAAGGCATCAACTCAACCATTTTAGTATCTTCAGAATTTGAACACGTGTTTAACCTTAGAAGAAGACCTTGTGTTTAGAGTTGACAGATGTTGATATTGTCAATTTCATGCTTCTATCTTTGAAATGAACCGTTTTTGGAGAATGTCCAGATCTACTGGATAGATCCTGATACAACTTTCCTTCTTATTTCTGAAGAACTATTGATCAGATGTTCACACAGAGAAAACTAAAGCATAAAATTCTGAAGGAACGAATCCGTGGAGAAAACTACAGCGATGCCTAAAGTAATGAATCCATGGAGAAAATGGGGAATCCAAAGCTGAAGAAATCGAGCGCGTATGACAGACGATTGAAGTTCCAATGCTGCAATGAGAGGAACGAGAGTGAGGTTCCAATGTTGAAGTTGAATCGAATACGGATTCACGGCAGAAGTTGAGTGAATCAGAGATGAGCAACGAAATAATACGAATGAATTGAGATGATGAACAAAGTCCGTTGTAGCAGCGGGAGCGTGAAATTGGAGATGTTAACGGAAACACCGAGTTTGAATTGAAGATGACAAAGCCGCGGAGGAGTTTAGGCGTTGTGAAGAAGATGACGAGGCCGCGATGGATAAGAGATTTAGACGGTGGTGGATCTCCAATGCACATCGGAGAAGACGCGCAGTCGTTTGAGTTAGAAGAAGAAGTGTGTTCGAAGGAGGTCAAATGATAACTCCCCAACCCTAACCTTTTTCTCCTTAAAACGACGTCGTTCTTTTTTTTAAATTGTTAATTATTTTAAATGAATTTTTGAAATAAATAATTGCTGAATTTTGAGAAATGTATTTGGGCCGAAGGCTATGTTGTTAGTAGCCTGAAGGCTTGTTACAAGTTTATTTTTGAGCTGAAACAAAAATTTCTCCATGGATCTTTCTAATTAGGCCTTAGCGCCATTCTTTTGACCATACCTTTTTTTCTTAATTCTCACCTCCCTAATATTTTTCCTTCCCATTTTAATTGTTTTAGTTTCTTTTATTGATTTTAGGTATTAAAAATAATATGATAATAAAAATAATAATAAAATATATGAAAAAATACTTTATATTTTTTAGAAGTGTTTTAATTAGGTTTTATTCTTACTATTTCCTCATTTTTTCTCGATCTCTTTTTAAATCAAGTTTAACATCATGTTTTATGTGTTTTCTTTGTGAGATATTGATTAAATAAGATACTTGAGTATTGAGAATTATTTTGTATTAATGCCATGCTCCTTTAGGATTCCATGAGACGATTAATCTCCCTTTGATCGTTTTATGATGATTAGACCTTAGGATGTTGGTACAAGCATGATGACATTAGGATAGTCCCTTCATCTCCTCCCATATTCTTTAATTTCAAAAATCTTCTTCCTCCTTTTGAAAACTCTTCTTGTTTCTAAACATGAATCGCTTTCACAATAAACTTGGACTTATGTCCATGCATTTTTCAAAATATTTTCTTAATTCAACTTTAATCTACTTAATAATACTTTGATATTTTTTTTGTGAGAAGACTAAAAGTCAATCAATCTCATTAAAACCATTTTGTCACTTTGGATTTTTACTTTAAACTTTTCACAAAAGATTAGACTTTTGTCAATCCTTGTATTGATGCAAACAATTATACTTCTACAACATGTAGTGAAGAGAGATATTTTCCACTTGGGTGTCGAGTGAGGCATTGTTGATTTTAAAATTCAAGCCATATCCTCCACTTTGAGATGATGCAAATTCTCCTTTCTCATGATTGTGGGTAGTAAGTATGTTTTCCACACGGACAATGACGATGATGTCTTGTCTCTCAAAGTTAAACCAACGCACTTGTGTTTTAAATTTTTTTAAAGAAAAACTACGAGTATTCTTGTTCCTCCTGGGATACGTAGGCACTGAACTGAAGATCCGAGCAAACGCAATAATAAAAAACTTTCTTTTTTCCCAAATTGATTCATTCATGCAAATAAATCTTTTTAATAGCCAACATACACAGATTTCACAAAGAGGTTCCTACGGAGTACCGTAGATGTTTAGGGTGTTAATAACTTCACATTGCATAACCAACCCCCTTACCTTGAATCTTTCCCCCTCTTTTAGATTATTCGCTCTTTTTCCATTCCTTTGGAAACAATAAAGCGCGGTGGCGATTTTTATTTTGATCTATATAAGTCTAGTCAATCCAATGGCTTAGTCTTAAATATTTCTACAGCTACAGAAAAAATGGTGACTTCACTGGGGAAAGATTGACCTCTTGCTGGCCCATCCCTGAGTGGGTTGAGCCTATCTTTGTTTATTTGTGTATGTGCAATTATTTGTTGTATATTATTTGTTGTATATATGCTTGTTTGCAGTTATTTTCTGGTTTTTAGGGTTCGATGATCTTTGTGTATTGAGATAAGTCCTATACCCGGACTTGAGAGCCTTTATGTTTAGGACGTGCGGTATAGTCAGGTTAACTTTGAGGGAGTAATCCCAAAAAAGGAGACATGAGATCCCCCACTCAGTGGAGGCCCCTTTGACTGTAGTGTCATTTACCGAGTAATCGGGAAGACGTGCTGCTTTCAACTTGGGAGCCTACTGAAGCTGAGGACCGTAGAACCCCAAACCCATCTTGGCCTTTTAGATGTAGTGCGGAAGGTATGACAGAGTAATCTGGAACTGGTTGTCATGCGATACTACACTTGGACGAGTTTTTCCTGAGAATATTACTAATTACTGAGTAATCAGGATGTTTGTAATATTCGAAGGAAGGATGTAGACTCTGGGAACCTTTTAGAACCTTGATTTGACAGGTGATAAATTATTAGTCCATACCTTGTGGGTTGGTTGTTACTTTGGCTCCATGCTCGTGATGTCGTACTTTTGAAAATGTTATGTTTTATTTATTTAGAGGATGGTATAATAGTTATCCAGATTATGAGGAAATTTGATCTCATAACTTTGATCCCATCTTATGAATGTGCATATCATCATTTCCTGGAGTTTATTATGACAGGCATGTCTTGCATCACAAGGGTATCCCAATCTTTGATTCTTGTATTGAACTTATCCTCTTGATATAGATGCTGAGAGAAGAAGCACCATTGTTTACAAGTTCATGATACCTACACTGAAGTCTCTTCTTGATTTGGTTTCCAAGGCCACTCCAGATAGCATAGGGGATTTCAAACAAAGAGTATAGAAGAATTCTGGATATTCTCCACCTTTTGAAAGGAGGGTTATTCGTACTCTCCTTCAGTTTTATGATCTCTCCCGGAGATGCTTCATATTTCCAGATTATCAGCTTGCTCCTGTTTTGAAGGAATACTCTTATATATATATTTGGGATTCCAATCAAAAATAAGGTTCCTTTTAACACTTTGATGGAGGTTTATGAATTTAACTAGATTGTAGAGGCTCTTTATTTGAGAGAAACTGTTGTGAAAGACAACCTTAAGGTTAAAAGACGCATTTCTGGGTTTCATTTGAAATTTCTAGTTGATAAAGCTTGTGCCTTTTCTATTTCAGTTAGAATGCGTTCAACACAATCTTGGCTCTTTGCATTTATGGGATTGTTCTCTTCCCAAATGTTGTGGATTTTATAGATATGGATGTTATTTGTTTCTCTATGCTGAAGAATTAAGTGCCTTCCCTGCTTGGTGATGTTTATCATTCAATACATGTGAAGAATGACATAAAAGGAGGACTTGTTATTTGTTGTGCTTCCATTCTTTATCTGTGATTCACGAGTCATCTTCCTTAGACATGAGCTTTTGTGGATGCTAAGGATTATGTGAAATGGTCTAAGAGACTGATGGGTCTTGCTAACCATGATATTGTTTGGTACTCCATAAATTATGATTATGATGAGTTTCTTCACAGCTGTAAGGAGTTCCTGAATGTTCCTTTTAAGGGTAAGAGGAGGTATCAACTATAATCCCATCCTACCTCGATGCTAGTTGGGTTATGAGATACAAGGCTAACCCAATAACAAAGATGTGGATGAGTCCATACTTTATGCTGTGATTGGGAATCCTGAGTTGTTGATGAAGCCTGGAATGAAATTCACTTCAGAAGGAGGGTTGAAGGCCCCTATATTAATTGGGTTAGGAAGAGCGTTGAGATTTTTCATCTACCTTTTCCTGTGGAATTACCTTTGTATCCACAAACCCGTATTCAACACACTTTTGGGCCTATTTAAGAGTTCAACAATCACAAAGATGACAATCAAGAACTCGGAAAAAATTGAAGAGTTGAAGAAAGAACTCAATAAAGCTACCTGTGAAAGGAATAAGCTAAGGCACGCAGAAGAGACTGTTCAGACGAAAAGTCTAAAGAAAGTAAGAACCGAAAATGGCTTAAGAGTAGCTTACCTAATTGTTGATGATGAAAAGGAATAATGTCGCCAAAAGAGAAGGATGATCAACAACTCATCAGGCGCAATTTCCAATTGAACAAAATCTCTAACAGAGATTCTATAGCTCAAAGAGAATTCACAAGTTGCAGCTAGTGGACCCAGAGTTGAATCATACCAGGAGGAGTTTAACTACAAGCAACTACAAGAAGAAAGTGGCCATTTGGAGAACCATTGTTTCTACTTAGAAGTTATTTACCTGCAGGAGGAATATTCGTATCCAAGAGTTGATTCAGAAGCCAAAGCATGATGCAACACCGAAGCTTTTCAAAGAGAGACTCAGGAGTGGAACAAGAAACATCTTGGTTGGAGAGGTCTTTCTAATGAGAAGATGTTGCTAAAGGGATGTGCATCTGTTGATATATGATCTCCATAATTTATTTTAATGGTATCCAATTCCTTTTAATTTTGCCTGTGGATTTTGATTACACTAAATCCATGATAATATCTCTCTGAGTTATATTTTCTCTTTCCTAGTGTTATATTCCTCTTGTACTTTCTTGCTTATTCAAAGTCGGTAGATTCTTTGGAAATGATTAAACATGGTGTTGGCCTAGTCTTATGCATAGTTATGCATTCATGCATCTTTATGCATACAAGCATTCATAACAGGTGTTCAGCATCAGAGATTATTGTTTTGACTTGGTTTTTTCTGATAGAAGTGTAAACTTGGCTTTTCCTCAGTGCCAAAATTCTCAGAAATCAAATATTAGCTATGATGTATTTTTGTGAAGACTTGATTGGGATGAAGGCCCAAATGAGTTAGCTTATGGAGGAAATGCAAAGATTGCGGTCTTGTATTCGTTGCTGCAATAAAGGTTGTTACTCCTCCTTTCTCTTATCCTTCGGGATTTGATTCTTGATACTTGATGTGATTTCTATTCTGAAGCACCTTGCTCGGGAAGTTGAAGGTTGGAATACATTTGAATGTAAATTCCAAGACCTCATTAATTCTTGGGCAATCATTCATTCCAGGTGGCTGTAGAAATTGAAGCCATTGTCCAAGTAAGTGTCATGATTACGAAAGCATCTTCCAGGAAGCAATAAGCCCAGATGAAGAAAGTCTTTTCAACATTGACATGAATTAGTTTCTTATTGCATTCTCATTTTTAAACATTCTTGCTTGTTAATACACTGTTTGCATACGAAAATTTGTTTGTTTTTTAATGTTAATCATAATACACTGAATATGTCTGACTTGAAGTAATCAATTTTTATTCAATCATAATATGTTCTTCTACATTGTGATAATAACCTTTCGCTTACGCAAAGATTAGAGGGAGGATGATGATAGTAAAATGCAAAACTTCTGGTTGTATGCTTTTGGATAAAACCTTGTTGACGATGTACAAGCATTATTTCAAATTCCCAAACACTTGAGATATAAGGGAGTGAAACCCTCGTCAACCCCTTTGAGCCTTAAAGTAGGAGTTTCTTTTTGTATTTTGAAAAAACCCTCATTCTTTACCCGGGGCAGGGAAGTTTTCAATTAATTTGATCGAACATTCAGAACTCATCAAGAGTGCGCATCCAAGGATACAATAATGATTATCCTTCAAAAGGTTGAGGAAAGTCAAAACTGCAACAGATAACTTTCTCTTATCAAGAATGTGTGTTAAATAAATATATCATAATGGGTATCTCTCGCACATCAGGAAGTCAACAAATGATGATACAACAATGGTTATTCCTCATCTACCAAGGACTCAGGCAGTCACAATTCTACCAACAAGTCGAAAATGACTCAAGGTTACACGACGTGTTCAAAAGGAAAGAAAAGTTAATATGAAAAAAAGATGATGAAAAAAGAAAGAGACAAAAAGCCCCGCTAAGTTGAAACTTGAAAAACAAGTCGCTTAGGCAAAAGTCAGGGCATCCCGCTGGACTTCAGTGTCAAATTCAATAGGAATTTGTCTAGACAAAAGTTAGGGAAAGAAAAGAAAAGCCTGAAAGGCGATAAAGGATTACGGCGTAAAATCCTTAGCAAAGGACAGAGTCGTGTGACAAGAAACCCAAAAGAAGCAAAAATGAGAGACTTGCATGTCCAAAGAAAACCTCTGTTGGTTCCTCAACCATATCGAAATTTATTTTAAGAGATGAAAGTTCATATCAAGTTAACTGAATATAGGACTGGAGAACATCATGAAGGGGTGGGCACCAAATAATTTTGAGCCTTAAAATCCGTTTTTTCTAAAAATCATGAACCAGGCCACGTTACAACCCCCAAAAGTACTAATTGAAGTAGGGTTTATTTCGAGAGCATACTTCGTTGAGATAGCGTTCCTGAATCCCAAAAAGTTATGCTAAAAAGATCTATGTTAGTATCATTTGCTTGCATTGTTTGGTCACATCTTAACTAAGTGATTTCTTTCACAAAATTTTGTGGTATATTTTCAAATAAAAAAAACTTCAAGATTAACATGTTTTGTGCATTAGAATTATCATTCTCAAAATAAACATTTTTTCTACTTGCATAAATGTGTGTTTGACATCAAGGAGGTATGCATTTGATTATCAATGAGAAAGCTAAAAAACTGTCAGGGGCATTCTGCCTAAAAGACTATTTTTAGAGGGGGCAAATTGTTTTTCCCAGTATGATGTTTTGTCAGATGATCATCCTTAAAAGGCAAGGCTTGAATATTTCGTCGAACCAAGAAGGTGTCAGGTTTCAGCCAATCTAGGGCAGTTACATCGAGATTCGACAAATCTCTCCATGAATCAGTCGAGTAAATAGACTATCTCGTGATAATTCCCTTAAAGATCATGTTGTCGGGGCATAAATTATGCACCAAAGTTATTGAATCCAGGGGCAATCCCGATTTAACAGGATTATTGCTATGGCTTTTCTCAAGCACGAGGTTTCTTGGACTCTCTTTTCCTAGTAAAGACACCAGAAGGTTCAAACGTTGGTTCCGAACAATAATATTTTTGACCTCTCTATGTTGTGGAATTTAGATTGAGAGTGTGCATTTATTTTGCATGTGAATACTTTATCTCCTTAGCAGAAATATGTTGGTATTTCCCTAGGAAAGTTCACTCAGATCATTCTTGCTGATATGTGCATGATCTTCTTGTGTTTCATAAGTAGTTGGAGATGATACCAATTGATGTATGGTGCAGTATTGGGTTTGTGATCCTATTGTCCCCAGTCAAGTCTTGGTTCATTTTTTATTTTGGTTTTGCATGGTCTCAGGCCTCTCTCTCAGATTCCCCAGCGAAGTCTTCTCTCATATGACGAAAGGTCTTGTTCCCTTGGTATACTGAGATGGAACTATTTGCAAAATTTCGCTCTTTCTGCAGTATTGGCATTATTGTTGGTATTTATTTCCCAGGCAACTAGACCAGGGTAGTATGTTTTCTAAGAAGTGTTGAGATAGTTGTCAACTTTTTGGGTTTTCACCCGCCAAGTGCTGGGTTATATTTAAAATCCTCGTGAGTTTAACCTCTTTCTATAATGTTGACTTCTTGATTCCCCAGGAAGGCTATCCTAGGGCATCTTTTGTTGGAATAAGTTTGCATGATATGAAGACTCAATCCGAGATTCCCTAGTGAAGGCTTCACTCATTTGATAGAAGTCTTTTCTCCCCGTGCATGCTGAGTTGGGCTCATTTGCGAAGTGTCTCCCTTTCGGTAGTACTTGCATTTTGTTTCATTGCCCGATAATCAGGAAAGCGCAATGTTTTATTTAAGAAGTATTGAGGCATTTGTGAGTTTTTTTGGGTTTTCACCCGCCAAGTGCTGGGTTTGATTTAAAATCCCCATAAGATTGATTTCTTGTTGTATTGTTTGACTTCTTAACTTCCCAAGTTGTTATCCCCGTGAGGTTTCATACTTTCTCTCTAGAGAAGTTGGTGCAATATCCACTCTCAATATTGAAGAATGTATATTGGTTTCCCCTAGACGATGTGGTGTTGGCCTCCCCATTGAAGTCAGCACGAGGTCCTCAGTTGATATCTCGATGATGAGGCACTATCTCCCCTAGTGAAGTGTGTAGTATATTTCCCCAATGAAGTCAGCTCGAAATCCTCAGTTGATTTTTTTCCGATATGGTTCCCATATGCCTTATTTGAAATCAGTATTGCAATCCCCAGTAGAAGTACAGACCGTGAAACATGTGTTTTCCCCATTAAAGTCTGTGTGTTATTCCTCGGTGAAGCCTGGAAGAGGATGTTATATCCATGTATCTGTATTTATTTGTTGCTATGATTTGATTATTTGCAGATTGTGTTCTTTCCCAATGAAGTTAAGCCATGCAATAGGATTTTGTACCTCATTTGGTGCTTACTTTTTATGGAATTTTCATCTTGAATGTGATTTAGCCGAGTATTGACTGTACCCGGGTTGGTTTTGTCTAGTTATTCCTTATATTATATGTCTATTTTGTCAGCATATACATAATAACATACATACATTCATACATATATCATGAATAGTTGAATTTAGCAAATCATTGCTCATTCGCATTCATTAATTTTGTTTGTTGAGATATTACCCTGCTTTGCAGAGTTGTGTTGTCCTCTCTCCAATAGAGTGTCAACCTTAATCACAAAGTGTATATTCTTTCAATTTTCCCACTTAATTGTCCCTCGTGGAAGATTTTTGCTTTAGCCTTCTTATACAACTCTTTGTCTGGATGATTTGGGGTTTCCCTCTTGAGTTTATTTCTCAAAGGATGTATTTTTGTTGACTGTTTCATTCCATTTTATTTCTGGTTTGAATCTTTGGATCCCAGCAGGAATATATTGGCATTTCCCCAGGAATCCATTATTCATTCACCAGGAAGTCATGATTCATTCCCCAAGAAGTCACGATTCTTTCCCCAAGAAGTCATTTTTATAATCCTTCACAATAGCAAGTAGCATGTCTCTTTATTTGAGCAAGTTGTACTTCCCCGTAAAAGTCGACATTACTTTTTTTGCTATCTTCTCTATGAGTGGATAGTTTGCAATTCGTTGTCAAATTACTCCAGGGGATGGCAAGTCTTTCAATATGACAAAGAAAATTCATTGTGAAATCTTTGCAAGTGGTAGTCTCTTTATTTGAGACAACTTATATATTACCCTTTCCAGGAAGAGTGCCTCGGTTAAAGGAGAAGTTGAGACCCGTTCTAGGTGAAACGTCATGATTGTTATCCTTTTGCTACCTTCAGTGAAAGTTGGTAGTTCATCGTAAGTAAACATCGATATTATTCTCTTACTACCTTCAGTAAATGTTGGTAGTTCACCATCAGTGAATGTTGGTGATTGTTATATTTTTGCTACCTTCAGTGAACGTTGGTACTTTACTGTCAGTGAATGTTGGTAGTTCACTGTCAGTGAACATCAGTGCTATGATATTTTCTCTCTACCTTCAGTGAAAGTTGGTAGTTCATCGTCAATGAACGTCGATGTTATTCTCTTACTACCTTTAGTAAACGTTGGTAGTTCACCATCAATGGACATTGGTTATTG
This sequence comes from Vicia faba, assembly GCA_948472305.1. NCBI lineage: Eukaryota > Viridiplantae > Streptophyta > Magnoliopsida > Fabales > Fabaceae > Vicia > Vicia faba. The sequence goes on from OX451739.1 coordinate 1,386,798,615, forward strand.
TTATCTTTTTTCTACCTTCAGTGAACGTTGGTAGTTCACCGTCAGTGAACGTTGGTAGTTCACCGTCACTGAACGTTGGTAGTTCACCGTCAGTGAACGTCGGTGCTATGCTATTTTCTCTCTACCTTCAGTGAAAGTTGGTAGTTCATCTTCAGTAAACTTCGATGTTATTCTCTTAATACCTTTAGTAAACGTTGGTAGTTCAGCATTAGTGAACATTGGTGATTCTTATCTTTTTGCTACCTTTAGTGAACGTTGGTAGTTCACCATAAGTGAACATCAGTGCTATGTTATTTTATCTCTATCTTCAGTGAGTGTTGGTAGTTCACCATTAGTGAACGTTGGTGTTATACTTCTCTTTCTACCTTCAGTGAACATTGGTAGTTCGTCATCAGTGAATGTCGGTGTAGTTATTCTTTTCTCTTTCTACCTTCAGTGAATGTTACTAGTTTCTCCTTCAGTGAAAGTTGGTGTATCCTTTGACCTTTTATTGTCATTTGTGAGTCAGTATCTTTTTGATCTTCTACCTTCGACTATTGAATTGGTAATTCACAGTTATCTGACGATCATTGTTATCCACTGCTTTTTCTTCATTTATTAGGTTTGTGATACTTTGTCTCCTCTCGGGCTTTACCCTAGTAGATTTGAGTCTTCTATTCCCTAACGGAGTTTATTTTCCTCCAGTGGAGTCAAGTTTCATTCCTAAGTAGGGAAGGTAATTCTTTCTGGAATATTACTTTCTTATAGGCTCGTTGCTCGCTTTGTTAAGTGATTCCTCATTGAAACCTCACTTTGCCTTCAATTGTGGTTCTGACTTTCCCCATACAAAGTCTTCCCCATAGTTATGTCATTCCCAGTGATTTATTTTCCTGATGAACTCTCTTCGGCATATTTCTCCAGCCGGTTTTAAGTCGTAGTTTCATCTACGTTATTATCCCCAATAATGTTCCGTGTTTCCCACAAAATCTTGTGTCTGCATTCATAACCATAAGCATTTCATGACACCTCAGGGTTAAAAAATGGGGTCTTCTAATATTTAAGTATCTTCAATCTCTCCGAGATGAAGGTGTCTACCTTCATATCACCGGATAGAAGACATTTAAATAGGGCCAGCTATCATACCCGATTTTTTACCCCTAATTTGTTCATTCATAACATTATATGCATTTACATCATAAATCTTTCATTCATTTGAGATCTTAAAGCATGAGATCAAAAGGCTCTTGGCACAAGGGTTTTTTCCTATGAGTTGATTTTGTTACCTTCCTCATGTTGATTCAACTGGTTCTCTTATCACTCTTGGTATAAAACTAAGGTTTTGGATCTACAAGCATCATGGGTATTTTCCTTGGAAATATTCCTCAAGATACAAAGTTTTCTTCATCAGATTTTTATTCGAAGAACAAGTACATTAGGGTTTAACTTGTGTTCTTCAGATTTCATCATGACTTCATTGAGATTGCTCTTGAGCTAGAACTTTATTCCACTCACCATCTCAAGCCTTCTTCATCCATATGCACTCAAAGTCCAGTGATTTTGGGTTTCTCCTATGCTTGTGTCTGAACATCGCTGATGGTTATTCAACCATGTTTTATTGAGCTAGGTCTCTGCCTCTAGGCTACCTGGATTACCAGTCTATCCTTGTTTGTTCTTTTCTTCATCTTCAATTCTTCAAAGTACTCCTTTTATGGACTTGGAGAATGAATTGCTAAAAGAGTGAACGCGATTGGAGGAAGTCATTGTGTTCAAGACATCTCTAATGGTTTGGATTTGTTTAAAGTTTTGCAAATTGGAAGGTTCATGTATTTGGATTACTTAGAACCTAAGGTGGAATTTAAGGTGTGCCACAAATTCAAACATTTTTTATCCTTTCAAGTTTAAGCCTTAATATTCATTTCAATGGATAACTTTGAGACATATATCATCATTGATTCAAGATTGCGAGTTAAAAATTCAAGAATAATTCCATTCCAAATTTAATCAAAAAAAGAGTACAACTATTCATGGTGTTTCAAAGTCCTTTTATTCAAGATCATACAAATATAGTCCAAGTTCCAAATGTCCTTTAAGTTTGCAAGACAAGTTACAAAATTCCATGTTTTAAGTCCATTGATTTCAAGGCATGCCATATCATAATATCATTCAAGGATATACAAAGTTCATTCTTTCATGTTCCAATTTTAATATTCATATACATTTATCATCATTCAAAACTGAAACCAAGTTCCTAAATTTATTATTTACTAAAAGCTTTCATTTCACTACATGTTCCTAAGATTTGTCATAAATCTATTATCAATCTATTAAAAGTAAAGTACCTGGAAATTCCAAGTCTAACCTTTTGATTAGATGTTATAACTTTTCTTATTCCAAGGGTATAATAGACTAATCAACACTATGTTGTTACCATATTCATTTGGCATTTAATTTTGCTGACATGTCAATCTATCATAATTTTACACTATTTTTTATTTATTTGATTTATTAATTTATTTTATTTATATTTGAATTTTATTTATATTTGAATTCCAATTCCAATGTTTCATTCACGGTTAATTTATTTATATTTGAATTCCAATGTTTTTTTTTGACAGAATTTGAATTCTAATGTTTGACTCACGGTTAATGAGGAAGGAATTGGAATGGCCAAATTAGATCTATTATAATTAAATGGAATATTATTCATTGCATGATTTAAAAATACCCACTATTTATCATTACACTACAAGATTAAATGTATATTATTGGAATTAGAATGGATTATTTTGATATTCCAAGATATCACAACTTTCCATGCATTCTAAACCCTATATATAGTCATTCTAAACTCTTACTCTTTCACTCCTCAATCTTCTTCATTCTCCATTATTTTCAAAAGGTTACGTATTATTTTCCAATTGTTCTTCATTCTCATATTTTGATTTTCTGTGTCCATTTTAATACAGATTTTGTAACAGGTCTAAATAGTAACATCAATGGCGCGACCGATTGAAGCTGTGAAAGACATCAACGACTCAAACATTTAATTTTGCTGACATGTCAATCTATCATAATTTTACACTATTTTTTATTTATTTGATTTATTAATTTATTTAATACAGATTTTGTAACAGGTCTAAATTTTTATACAATATTAAAAACAAATATTACAATTTTTTAATCAAATATTGGAGTACCATTTAATTCGATACTTTACCAATATATCTTTTGAATGGAGACATTATTATCATTTATTTTTATTATACTTATATGGAAATTATTTTGAATTGTGACATAAATATATTTAATTTTTATATATGATTTGATTCCATAAAATATTATGATCAATAAAATTTTAATTCTCTTTTAATATTATAGGTTTGATACTGTTTCATATTGTAGGAATATTATATACATTAGAATATATAAAGATATGAAAAAAATTAAATCAAAACTTTACAAATATATCTTTTGAATAGAGGTATTAATATTATTTATTTTTATTATATATAGAAAATATTTTGAATGGTCACATTAATACATTTTATTTTTATGCATTATTTGATTTCAAAAATTTATGATCAATAAATTTTGAATGAAATTATAATTTAACCAATAAAATTTTCTACCGACTTCTAAATATATTTGTGTATATTTTTTGAAAGGTTACATTTATATTCTTGAAAAAAATAACGTAGTTTAAATGATGTATTGTTAACTATAAATATATTGTTAATAAAATTAACAAAAAAAGTATAAAAGATAAAGTAAATAAGAACTCTAATGTTTATCTTAAATATTTAATTTATCATTCTATAAATGTAAGAATAAATATTATTTTGTAATTATTTAGATCCTTATTTGACCTAAAATAAATTATTTCAATTTCTATAAAAAGGTTAATAAAATAAAACAAAATCAATTGAGATTTGATAATTTTTTTAAGTTTATGAAATAACTAAAATATATCATAATCTTTTCAAATTAACTTTATAATTGTAATCATGATAAAAAAATATTAAATGGTAATCATGAAAATTTAATGATAAATGATAATCATAAAAATTTATGATAAAATAAAAAATTATTGATACAATCATTTTAATAAATTAAATAATTTATAATTAATTTTATAAAGGTGAATAAATTACAAATAATTTTATAAATGTAATAAATTAAACTATTTATAAAATTATTTATATCAATAATAGTAAATTACATATATTTTAATAATGGACACACGAATTCAACATGCTTATAAACCGGAAAAAAGTTACAATAATTTTATAAACAGGAATAAGTTAATATCATTTTATATAAATTAATGGTATAATATAATGTATTAAATATTTATATAACACTTTATTAAATAAATTTATTTCATGAAATTAATTTTATATAATATCATTAATATTTAATTATTGAAAATTCGCAATAAACTGAAAAATATTTATTACAAATCGAATATAATAAAACATAAGAAATAAATACATAATTTTGAAATGTTATATATGATTCATTGTAATAATAAATGTTAAATTATTATTTAATATTATAATAAATTTTCCGATATTCTTAGATTTAATTTATTCTTTTTCCCGTATATAATAATAATATTATATTATTATTTAATATTATAATTTTTGATTGACAATAATAAATTCATTTTAATTAGTTAGACATTAAGATAATAAATTTAATATATATCACTAATACACGATATTTATTTATAAATGTAATTAACTAAGAGACACATATTTATCACTGTTGAATAAATAAATTTAAGATGATATGGTAAATATTTATTTTTACAATTATTTTTATAAACTTAAATAACTTACAAATATTTTTATAAACGAACAAAATTCAAATATTGATGTAATTGTTTTTAACATGAATAAGTTAAAAAAATTTTATAAATTGTCACACGGGTTAAAGACACTTATAAACGAGAAAAAGTCTACATATTAATATAATTAATTTTACAAACTAAAAATAAATTATAATAATTTTTATAAACATGAATAAATTATAAATATTTTTATAAACCGTAAAAATTCAATTATTGATACAATTATATTTATAAAAGAGTATAAGTTTCATATATTTTTATAAATAGACACACGCGTTCATTTTTATAAACGAGAATAATTTAAAATTATTTTTATAAATGAGAAATTCAAATTTGATAAATGATTATATATTGTAATTATATTAATATTAACCAACTGATTACATGAAATAAATTCACGGGTAGAATAAATGTATCTATGACATACCAGATAATTGAAGTTAAAGAATTGAATGTACTGTTTTAAATGACAATTAAGTTATATTTTTAAATACAAATTAGATAATAAATTCATCTAAAATAAATTTCATTCATTAAATAAATATAGAAAATAATATACAATAGTTTTATCTATAAATTTTATTTATTTTTTATGTTCTTTTTAAAAATAATTGTAATTTAACCGGAAACTGTTATACATTATAGGTTGTAAAAAAATATGTAAATATGATATAATATAAAAGTTTTAAAATTGAAATTTGACGGGAGATGTATTTCAGCATCACGACAGCAGTTGCATCATACATATGTAATTATATAGAAAACTAATGAAAAATTTTAACAGAATTGCAGCTATCGGACAATGAGTTAAAGAATCACACACTAATTGAGATTGAGAACATGATGCAATCGAATCGAAGAAGTTTGCATGAATTTAAATGTATACCGTATCCAGATTCATACATCACAAAACATGTTGGCAATAGGCTTATTTATGACGAACTTAATTACGATGCCGATACCGAGAAACAGAAATTCCAAGAACTTTTTCATGCCCTTACAGGTGATTTATTTTCTTTATACTATGAATTACAAAAATGATTTTTATTGTCCTTGTACTTATAATTCTTGGTTTGTATTTTATAGATGAACAACGTTTGATATTTGAGAAAATCATGGATGTTGTTAACAAACAGAGTGGAGGGGTATTTTTCTTGCATGGTTACGGAGGGACTGGTAAAACTTTCATGTGGAGAACACTATCAAGTGCACTTCGTTCTCAAAAAAAAATTGTTCTTACTGTTGCTTCAAGTGGGATAGCTTCGTTATTATTGCCGGGTGGAAGAACAGCACACTCAAAGTTCAAAATATATGTGCCAACGCTTGACAACTCAACTTGCAACATCGACAAAGACACCGAACATTCTCAATTATTTGAAGCAACGGATGTGATAATATGGGATGAGGCACCTATGTCTCACAAGAACTGCTCCGAAGCATTGGATAAAACCCTTAAAGATGTAATGAGCAAAAAGGGTGTTGAGAATACTATTTTTGGTGGAAAAGTTGTTGTATTTGGAGGAGATTTTAGACAGATTCTTCCTGTTGTTCCAAGAGCTGGGCGTTCTGATATTGTTCATGCATCAATTAGTTCATCTTATGTATGAGATTATTGCCAGGTTTTAACACTATCAAAAAATATGAGACTTCAAGAGGGAAGAGACAACACAAGTTCTAATGAACTAGCGGAATTTTCAAAATGGATTTTAAATGTGGGTGATGGTAAGATTTGTGAACCCAATGATGGTTTGGTTGATATTGAAATTCCTCAAGAGCTATTAATATCAAATTTTGATGATCCTATAAGAGGAATTGTTGAAAACACATATCCCAATTTGTTGGAAAAATATCAAGATGTTGAATTCTTACAAGGAAAGACTATTCTTGCTTCAACATTGAAGTTGTGGACAAAATCAATCATTATGTATTAGACTTGATACCATGTACATGTGTTTTATATTTACTGTATTATTACATTCATAATATATATATATATATATATATATATATATATATATATATATATATATATATATATATATATATATATATATATATATATATATATATATATATATATATATATATATATATATATATATATATATATATATATATATATATATATATATATATATATATATATATATATATATTTAAGAACATAGTTTTACTAATTTATTTATGTTTTGCTTTTAAACTTTTTTTTAGGAGAAGAGAAAGAGTATTTGAGTTTTGATTCCATTGATAGAACAGATTCAAGTTATAGTGAAGCATATGAAGTTCTAACTCCTGAATTTCTCAGTAAATTAAGAACGTCAGGGCTTCCCAATCATAGGATCAAATTGAAGGTTGGTACACCTATTATGCTAATGAGAAATTTGGACCAAGCCGATGGGTTGTGCAACGGAACAAGATTAATTGTTACAAGATTTGCAAATCATGTCATTGAGGCAAAAATCATGTCTGGAAAGAACATAGGTAACATTTTTTACATTCCACGAATGTCTATGTCACCTTCTGATTCACCTTGGTCATTCAAGTTGATTAGGAGACAATTTCCGATTATTGTCTCCTATGCAATGACAATTAATAAGTCACAAGGTCAATCTCTTGATAGTGTTGGATTGTATTTGCCTACTTCTGTGTTTAATCATGGTCAATTATATGTTGCAATTTCAAGAGTTAAGAGCAAAAGTGGGCTAAAAATCCTAATTCATGACAAGGAGAATGTACAGTGTTCTACTACTACTAATGTTGTGTACAAGGAAGTCTTTCAAGCACTTTGATAGTTGGTAAACTTTATATCTTATACTTTACTATTCAAATTAAAAATCTATTTTGAATTAAAATATATAGTATGTACATTTTCCATGTATTTCAAGAAGTATATAATTTTTCCTATTTATTCATGCAGACGTGATTTGTTGATAGGACCGACGCTTGCTACAAATATGGAGTTAAATGTCAACATGGTTTACATGAGACACATACTCAACTAAAAACATGGTAACATACTTAATAATTTAATAATATATAAATGTAATGTGAATCCAGACGAGACCCGTGCGATAGCACGGGTTTGTTACTAGTTAGATACAAAAAACAAAGCCTTGTTTTACAATGCGTCAAATTTGTCCAATAAAAATCATGTCGAGATTTTTTTTGCATCAACTTTGTTAATTCTGAGCAATCAAGGCCTTTTCAAGCAAACTCTATGTATTTCTACTCGGAACACGACATTCTTGCAAATCAAAACCAGTTCCTGCATAAAATCCATACTGAAAAATTTCCCTGCATTTACAACAAAAAACCGGTTCAAAAAAAAACTTCCATGAACCTGCTTTAATCCAAACCTGAACTGACTTGTGCTTTATCAAATGAGAAAAACTGAGCAAATATTTTTGTTTCCTCGTTTCACACAGAAAAATGCAGAGGAAAATAAGTCGGGAATTTCAGAGAAAGCATGTATTAGAAAAAATAGCTTAGAATATATCAAGCTTCCATAACAAGCTTCAAAATAGAATTTCAGAGAAAATAGAACTTTCAATCTCAGCTCTTGATTCTTGCAACATAATTTTAAATCAATGGGCTGAGATGTTTTTACCTACAACAAAGTTCACCAGCTTAAAAAGAGATTCTCTTTTCAATCTTGGTGAGGATTTTCACTTCTGCAAAATCTTCTCAGAGAAGCTTCAGAATTTCTCTTTGAGGCTTCAAAGAATCATTATGCTCTTTTCTCTATGAACTTCATCTCAAAAAAATTCTCCCTCTCTGAAACGGATCCATCTTCATCACGGATTCCTCAAGACTCATCTGCAACAAGCAACAGTTTCATCACTGCACTAATATTTTCACAAAGAAACAAAAACAATTTGTTCGCAAAAGATTCTGAGAGTTTTGAAATGTGATGCTGTCTCATTTTTCTCTGTAAAATTTCATAAAGTTCCTTTAAACTCTTTCTAAATAGCGTCAAGATCAGCAACAAAACGCAAAGAAGTGTAGAAGTAGAAGTGGAATCATAGAAGAAGAAAAGAAGAAAAGGAAGTATCAGAGGAAAGCAATTTCATAGCAGAAGAGTTATTACCGTAAAATCTCTTTCCTATCTGATTATGCCCTTGCAGAAGAACCACCAGAGTTGCTCCGTTCAGTAAGTAGCAATTTCTTTCATACTTCTTCTTGCTCGCTTTGAAATCTATATCATTGTGTGTTCTCGGATCGAATTGTTGTCTGAATATTAGCTTCATTAGGATTAAACCTAGGGTGTTAGTTTTGAAACAGACTTGATACAACGATGCCTAAAGGAACGAATTCGTGGAGAAAACGGTGAATCCAAAGCCAAAGAAGTCGAGCGCGTATGACAGACGATTGAAGTTCCAATGCTTCAATGAGAGGGACGAGAGTGAGGTTGCAATGTTGAAGTTGAATCAAATGCGAATTCACGGTGGAAGTTGAGCGAATCAGAGATGAGCATCGAAAGAAGACGAACAAATTGAGATGATGAACGGAGTTCATTGTAGCAGCGGGAGCATGAAATTTGAGATGTTGACGGAAACACTGAGTTTGAATTGAAGATGACGAAGCCGCGGAGGAGTTGTGGCGCTGTGAAGAAGATGACGAGGCCGCGATGGATAAGAGATTGAGACAGTGGTGGATCGCCAATTCACACCGGAGAAGACGCGTCGCCGATTGAGTTTGAAGAAGAAGTGTGTTCGAAGGAGGTCAAATGACAACTCCTCAACCCTAACCTTCTTCTCATTAAAACGATGCCGTTAATTTTTTTAAAATTGTTAATTGTTTTAAATGAATTTTTGAAATAAATAATTACTGAATTTTGGGAAAAGGAATTTGGGCCGAAGGCTACGTTGTTAGTAGGCTGAAGGCTTGTTACAAGTTTATTTTTGAGCTGAAACAAAAATTGCTCCATGGATCTTTCTAATTGGGCCTTAGCGCCATTCTTTTGACCACACCTTTTTTTCTTAATTCTCACCTCCCTAATATTTTTCCTTCCCATTTTAATTGTTTTAGTTTCTTTTATTGATTTTAGGTATTAAAAATAATATAATAATAAACATAATTAAAAAAATATATGAAAAAATATATGAAAAAATACTTTAGATTTATTTAGAAGTGTTTTAATTAGGTTTTATTCTTACTATTTCCTCATTTTTCTCGATCTCTTTTTAAATCAAGTTTAACATCATATTTTATGTGTTTTCTTTGTGCGATATTGATTAAATAAGATGCTTGAGTATTGAGAATTATTTTGTATCAATGCCATGCTCCTTTAGGATTCCATGAGACGATTAATCTCCCTTTTATCGTTTTATGATGATTAGACCTTAGGATGTTGGTACAAGCATGATGACATCAGGATAGTCCCTTCAGCTCCTCACATCTTCTTTAATTTCAAAAATCTTCTTCCTCCTTTTGAAAACTCTTCTTGTTTCTAAACTTGAATCGCTTTGACAAAAAACTAGGACTTATGTACATGCATTTTTAAAAATATTTTCTTAATTGAACTTTAATCAAGTTAATAATACTTTGACATTTTTTTTTAGAAGACTAAAAGTCAATTAATCTCATTAAAACCATTTTGCCACTTTGGCTTTTTACTTATAGTGATGCAAACAAATATACTTCTACAATATATAGTGAAGAGAGATATTTTCCACTTGGGTGTCGGGTGAGGCATTGTTGATTTTAAAATCCAAGCCATATCCTCCACTTTGAGATGATGCAAATTATCCTTTCTCATGATTATGGGTAGTAAGTATGTTTTCCACATGGACAATGGCGATGATGTCTCGTCTCTCAAAATTAAACCAACACACTTGTGTTTTAAAATTTTTTAAAGAAGAACTATGAGTGTTCTGATTCCTCCTAGGATACGTAGGCACTGGATTAAAGATCCTTGTGAATGCAATAATAAAAAACTTTCTTTTTTCTCAAATTGATTCATCCATGCAAATAACTCTTTTTAATAGCCAACATACACAGATTTTACAAAGAGGTTCCTACGGAGTACCGTACATGTTTAGGGTGTTAATATCTTCCGTTTGCATAACTGACCCCATTACCTTGAATCTTTCCCCCTCTTTTGCGTTATTCTCTCTTTTCCCATTCCTTTGGAAACAATAAAGCGTGGTGGCAATTTTTATTTTGATTTATATAAGTCTATTCAATTCAATGGCTTAGTCTTAAACATTTCTATCGCTACACTGCCAATTAGGGGTTGTGCTTTTGAAAAGATGTGCCAGACGGGAGCTGGGATTTTTGAAAAGATGGGTCAGACGGGAACTAGGCTTTGCACCAACATTAGTAGAACTTCTTGGACTAGTATAAGCTTGCTGGCTTGGAAAGGTGAAATAGATATCAAGGTTGCTAATATTGGAAAGGTTACCTAGAGACATTAATTGGAAAGTGTGAGGATGCTCACGACTTTTACCTAAGGCTGCCTACGTACGGATGGCTGATGAATGCATGAGGTTTCTCATGCCTCGTATGGTTGCCTATGAATGCATAGTGGATGAGGTTGCGTGAGGCTGCTAACGTCTTTTATGTAACACGTATAAGAAAATGTGCGAGGTTGCTCACGTCTTGGACAGTTGTACGTAAGTATGCTTACGATTTTGATGAAGAATCCTTGTACGACAGACTCATTCAGAGAGATGTTAGAGATTGTAATAATGACTCTCTTAGAAATTGACTCTATATTTTTATGGGGTACTTAGTCTCGGGATATGATATGTTATACATGCATGCAGATGCATGTGTTAACGCGTAGAATGACTGATCAATGCATGTAATGGGCGATTTGGATACGTACCAATGGATATTGGAATTTTAATGTGCCAATGCGAATTTGGCTCTTTGTTAGATCCATGCTGTCGGAATTCGTCAGTCGGATGAGATAATGGGTATAGGTTGCTTTTGGAATGCAATATCCTAATGAATGTATGCTAATGATTTATGCAGACTTATGCTTTATGATTATGACTCGCATTATTTGTTGAATGATGCCCCTGTGATGGGTCTGATTAAGACTAGAGGTTTTACTATGTGACAAGGTTGCTTGTCACATGGTGATTGAATGTTGTGCTTGCATGATTTCCTGATACTCACTTTGAACTCGCATGATTGTTGATGTAGAAGAACAATCCATTGGAGATTATGAAAATACACGGGGAGCCTCCCTCTATGTGGACTATCTTTCCCTAATTTTTGGTAGGGTCTTGGAGGAGATTCTCATTGATATTAACTTGGTAATAGTTTGATCATAGTATGAATGTCTCCACTATTTTTCACTTCCAAACATTATTCCCTTGACTAATGGGATCCTGGATGGTTTGCCTTTGATGGGCTATTTCTTTTGAACCAAATTCTTCTAAATGAGCTTCGCAACGATATGCCTTAACATCTGCACTTCTTGAAAGGTAAGCCACCCAATCTCCGGAATTTGGAGGAGGTACCCTTGGATGATTTTCCCTTGATGAATTGTTTTTGAATCAACTCTTTTTGATGAGCCTCAAAGTGGTTTGCCCCAATATTCAAATTTAGAAAGATATGCCCCCAATCTCCATAATTTGGAGGAAGTACCATTTAGGAAGAACTTAGACTTCACCATGAACTTTGATATAGATTTCCCCAAGATTTTAATCTTTGAAATGCTTGTACTTGAAGTTTCTTGAAAGGGGATTTAGACCCTATGTGCAGTAGGGTGAACTTGCTACGTACTTCCCCAACATTTGAATCTTAGAAAGTTTCCCCTAAATCAAGGCCTTGAGAGGTTGGTTAAAAAGAGGAAATCGAGTCAGACCCTCTTGTGATATGACTTGATTAAGGAATGCTCCTTCAAAAGGTATGCCCCTGATTGAACAACATTTTGAAATTTGATCCGAGTTGATTGAATTTTGGAATGATCACCCCATGTCAATAACAACTTCATGCGATATACCTCTATGATCATTATTATTCTCCCCTGTTTATAGGAGTCCTCTTAGATGCTTTTCTCCTAGTTAGAAGCTTCTTGGAAATGTTGCCTTTGATCAAACCATTTTTTTTTGAAATCTCCTTGATGACACGTATTGATTTGTAAATAAAATGGTACGTTTTTAAAATTAATTATGTTTGATGTACATGCATGTTTTGAAATCAAAGTTTGAATAGAAATTGATTATTAGAGATGAAGATTCGAAGAAAAGAAGTAGTTAGAAATAATTTTAACAAACATAGGAGTCAGTTTAACATGAATTTCGCCGAGTATGCTTTCATAGTTAACCTTGCTTCAATTAGGACTTTTGAATGCTGTAACGTGGCCATGGTTCGTAGTTTAAGAAATAAAAGATATAAGGCTCAAAATTTAATTATCCCACGCCATTCTTCTTGATTTTCTTCAATCATAAGTTCAATTAATCCTACATATGCATTTAATCCCCAAGAGAAGTTTCATAGTCGCACAGATGATGAGAAGCATTGATAAGATTCAAGCATCGATGAGAAGCATTGATAAGATCCAAGCATTGATAAGATCCAATCGTTGATGAGAAACTTTTGAGGTGGAAGTCACAAGATTGTTCTCCAATTTTGTTTTCAATCTCTAATTTTTGCATTGACCGGTTTTTTTTTTGAATTTTTCAGCCAATCGGGACGCCCTAACTTTTGCCTAAATCAAGTTTTTTTTCGAATTTTACTTGACTTATTGGGCTTTATTTTTCCTTTTGAATTTTTTTTTCTGCTTTTGATTTTGAAATTTTGTGATTGTCGTGTTGGTTGTTGTAAGCTTTGTCTTTATTCTTTCCTCGATCTTGAATGATGTATTGAGGAATTAGACATCGTGAACTTCGTCTTTATTGATTGCTTCCTCCATCTTTATTGATGTGCATGAGGAAGATGATGTTCTTGAACCTTTTATTAGATCATTTCCTCAATGATGTATCAAGGAAGAAGATATTCTTGAACCTTCCCTTAGATGGACTTTATTTTCCTGAGATTTGAATGCATCATTGAATTAATTGAAAGACTACTCTGCCCCTGGTTGAAATTAAGGTTTTTTTTTAATATTTTAGAAGAAAACTCCAACTCCTGGCTCAAAGGGGTTTACTATGGATTATCTCCTTATATCTCCATTATTTGGGAAGTGAAACAATGCCTTACATCATCATTGAAGCCTTACTATTAAAAGGCATACGTTGACAAAATTTGATTATTTTGTATTTTCGTTATTCTCCCTAGTTTGTTAAAGTTAAAATGGAAGATGGAAGTGAATAATTGATATTTATGGAAAGCGATAGAAGAGTGAATACGAATGGATCAATTTCAAATCATGCATTCTCATTTTTTTTAGAATTACTAATCCAAAGATACAAGTTTACAACAAATACAACCTAGCAACTTGGACTTTACAAATTCAATTTGATAAAGTCTGATGATCTTTAAGATGACATTTTTTGTTGATCCACTATCTTTAAGGGATTCTTCGTAGTTTTTGAACTTGTCAAGGCATGGGGGTGACCCTTGACTTCTCTTTGGGCATACTAATTCTGTTGATAGGGAGATTTCTCTTGATGTAGAGGAATCACCAATGGTAGAGGAATTTGAGCGTTGTGTAGGCCTGGATTTTTCATGGTGAAGAGTTGCCTTCTCTCTCCAATAACATTTGTAGAATCAAGCTCCATTGATTCTCCAATAGATAATCTTCTTTTTCCACAATTTCAGACTTTCTTGAGTTCGTTTGCAAGTACCAAGAAAACAACTAGTATATGTATAATGGTGAAGGTGGAAATGCATGACATGTAAATGTATGGGAGTATGTAAATGCATGGGTATGCAAAAATATTTTTTGGCTTTTGGGTATGAAATAAAGTTTCATGGATATGCAATGCGATGCAGACGTAGTATGAGGGTAGATGTAGGGGTACCCTATACACGTTTAATGGTTGACATGAAAATGATAATATCCTACATTATCTCAGAGATTGAGACAGGCAAGAACTCCTTAAGGACGAAGATAATGATGAAAACGCGGGCACCCTACATTGACTCAGAGATTGAGACATATAGGAATTTCTTAAGGAGAAAGATAATAAATATGGATTTGATGATATCCTACACTAACTCAGAGATTGAGATAGGTAGGAATTCCTTAAGGACGAAGATAATAATAAATATGGAATTGAAGATACCCTACACTGACTCAGAGATTGAGACAGGTAGGAATTCCTTAAGGACGAAGATAATAATAGATATGGATTTTAAGATACCCTACATTGACTCAGAGATTGAGGCAAGTAGGAATTCCTTAAGGACGAAGGTAATAATATATATGGATTTGAAGATACCCTATATTCACTCAGAGATTGAGACAAGTAGGAATTCCTTTAGGACGAAGATAATAATAGATATGGATTTGAAGATACCCTACACTGACTCATAGATTGAGACAGGTAGGAATTCCTTAAGGACGAAGATAATAATAGATATGGATTTGAAGATACCCTACACTGACTCAAAGATTGAGACAAGTAGGAATTCCTTAAAGATGAAGATAATAATAGATATGGATTTGAAGATACACTACACTAACTCAAAGATTGAGACAGGTAGGAATTCCTTAAGGATTAAGGACCATAGAAGACCAAGAGAAATCATTACAAGCTAGGGATTATAACTGAGGGACGGGAATTCCTACAATATAGAAATTGTAATAAACTAATGGGAGGTTGAGGAATCCTTATAGGCTATGGGTTATGACTCATGAAAGATGAACCCTACAAGCTAGGGATTGTAGTATACCGGAATTTACCCTTGCGGGTTTAGGGATAGTGGAAATGGGATTATATGAATGGTATCCTTAGAAGGTAGGCTCCTAGTTTTGGCCTACGGTTAGTCTACCCTCCCCATAAGGTTGTTTCCTTAAAGGTTTCATTAATAACACTAGAGGTAAAGGCACAAGGGTCTCCCTTAAGTGAAGCTTCTTTGCAGACCAAAACTTATGTCTCTAGGTCGTGAAAGGTCTCCTGATGAATTTTTTATTTAGGATTGTACAAAGAGTCATAAGTGTCATTCCAAAGTCCTACTTTCCAAGAGGATATTTCTTCATAAGTATTCCTTTCGCAGAATTCCACCGACTCTAGGCGAAATCGTCACATAAACTCATAGGGATGATGTATCCCCTTGGCTAATAGACGAACCTTCTTTCTAAGAGTTTTTTAAAATAATTATTTTTGAAACTAAAATCCTGCCACACAGTAAATATAACAATAAAATAAAAAACCCTAAAACCTAAGAGAAAGACTTCTAAACATAGGGTTGAAGTCTCAAGCAGAGTCGCCAGCTGTTACAACTGGTTTTTTAATCAGAGTCCCCACCCTTAATTTTTATCCTAAGGAAAGGAATATAAAGGAATAACCCTAAAAGTTACAGAGATTCTAGATTGTTGACTCAGTTTTAGACGAAGGGAAGGTGTTAAGCACCCCTCATCTACCTTGTTCACAAGGATACTAGGGTTAGAAGCACATTTTTAGGAAAAGGGTTTTAATATTAATTAGGGGAAAAAAGTATTTTAATTTTTAATAGGGGAACTCGCCATGATTTTAATCGTATGCCTAAGGATCCTCTTAGGAGGAACCAGAGTCCTATTTCATAGTTCACGGTTTTGATGGTGTTTTTTATAAGATCGCGTATAATTGCTTTCGAATTAACCTTGAACCTTGTCTGGGTTGTAAGTTGAGTGATTGCAGACGCAGTTTGTAGTTTATTTCAAAGACGATGCTATTTAATATTTTTTTTTGAAGAATAATCTTAGATTTTGATTATGTTATTTGAAAAATGTTTGATCGTTGGTTAGCTATTTTGGTATTTGATTTGATTAAGACGTGGAGCGGGAGAATCTGATATAGTTTCCTCCTCACTTGGCCAGATATTGTCCATGTGTTGCTCGTCATGAAGGATGCAAAGGAACTCTGATATAGTCTTTCTCACCACGTGGCCAGATATTGGCCACATGTCGCTTGCGGGTGAAATATTTGGAATTGCGTGAGTTTTTAATATCTTTTTAAAATATTGAATTAATTTGACAAAAAAAGTCAGTAGTAATGTATAAGTTTAAAACTATTTATATCTTTGATTAAATAAGCCTAATATAATTAAATTAATTAACATTATTAAATAAATTAAACTAATTTAAAAAACCAAGTCAAA
This sequence comes from Vicia faba, assembly GCA_948472305.1. Classification (NCBI taxonomy): domain Eukaryota; kingdom Viridiplantae; phylum Streptophyta; class Magnoliopsida; order Fabales; family Fabaceae; genus Vicia; species Vicia faba. Next base: position 1,386,815,647 of record OX451739.1, read on the forward strand.
TAATTGAAGGGTATCCTAGAGTATGTACAAATTAGATAAGATGTATATTTTTGGATATTTGTATATTTAACTTTTCTTAAATAAGACAAAACAAATTAATTAAATAAACTACATAAATTAAATTAAATAAACTAAGGAGACTAAATACAAAATTAGAATTCAAAGGGATGTAAATGGAATTTGAGGCTAGAGTTTGCAGTATAGAAACATAGAACCTAACCCACAATGCAATATTAATCCTAATTCTACAAAAACATAAGTTAATTAAAATGCAAAATAAAGTATGATTCAAAAATCAACACAAAAAAAAGTTCACATGACTTGAATGCATAAGGATTAAGATTCATGACACCATAATTACAATTTTTAAAAGAAAAAAGCCTAAACCAAAAATCCTTAAATATTAAACTATGACCAAAACGAATGAAGACTAAAAACAAAACTAATCTAAATGGGCATAATAGAAATATCAAATATATTAAAAAGTAAAGAAAGATAGAATACTCAAATGCTATTACCAGAATAAACTATTAATTAAAATAAAAGTCATGAAAAGAAAAAGGAAAGATAGGTACCGTAGGAGTTAATAGGGAAACAAGTCACAAAGCTTATTCTTTTTATTCAAACCGAAGCCATCATTTTCTGCGTTAAAGAAATTTCAAACAATCTCCACTTGGTGGTGGTAAAAACAACAACAAAGCTTCTTAAATCACATGATCTCTTCATTCAACAACAACCATCGGAGTCACGACAGAGAAATTTATGTTGACTATAGTTTCAGATTTCACATAGGTGGTGTTACATGTGGTAGAGCGATAGGAGGCTGGTGCGGGTGGCGCGGTCGGAGTCTGGGCAATCACAGATGCGTGGCAATTCTGCAGCCCGGATGGATCTCGTTGGAACCGAGTCTTTTATGATAATTTTTCTTCCTCTTTTTGTTACGAATTTTGTGATTTCTATTTATTGGTTGTTGCCCTGCAATGAGAAAAAAAAGAAACAAAACAGAATATTGTTGTTATTGAAAATCATTCTTTTCTTTTCTACCAGATTTGAAATTGTTGTGTTTTGATCCAAAATCTTTCTGTTGTTGTTGTTATTAATTGTTCGTGCAGATTTGAAAATGGTGATTTATATGTGTAGTGACCTGAACAAGTGAGTAATTTGATGAGTAAACGGTATTGGTGTACTGAGTGTGAGATATTGTGTAGAGGATATGAATGGAAATTGGTCTTGGGAGAAATTGTTAGTTTTGTATGTGGTGTAATATGTACCATTAATTGTTGTGTATTGTGTCAGTGTAGAAAATTATGAATCAGTGTGCAAAAATTGGCATCCTCCTGGATTTAGAAAAATTGTTAGTATAAAAATATAATTTTAAAAGAAAGGCAATCATCAATAATCATCATTTGGTTGAAACAACAACAAATTAAAATTAAAAAGGAATTGAAAATATCAGGGTGGCCTCAATTTAATCATCGACCAATAATAAACAATAACACCAAAAGTTTTTTTGTAACACCAAAAGTTTTCTGAAGAGAAAAATTGAAAAGAATGTGTGTGAAGAGAAACTGAAAAAGTTGTTGATAGAAGTGTAATTGTGAGAATTTGTTCTTGGGCTATTGTCTGATATAGTCAACAACACTAGAATTTTGTGTGTTTGTGAATGATTCCCTTTTCTTTCTTTTTTCAAATTAGGACAATGTGGAGTCCTATTTATTAATTAAAAAAATTAGGTTAAAACCCCAAAAATGAAATTATCCAATATCCAAAGCCCAAATTCTCATGTTGGCCAGCAAGATTAAGAAGCAAAATTATCCAAAGTGCACCAAATGAGATTCGAACCCATTAACTTTTGTTTGCAAGTATTTCTCCCTTATCAACTGTGTTCTGTTACTTATTTGAAAGTAAAAAGCCAATTAAGAGTACATGAATACGAGCAAATATTTATTTATTCAAAAATATAAATGATCTGATATTGATCATTATATTTTTAAATAAGTTTGGAAGCGAATATTTATAAAAATCAAATAATGTTATATTTTTAGAAATAAAAGGGCGAGCATATTCGGGGTTGACACATATGATCCAAGATCAGCCATAACATATACAAAAATAAAATTGTAATTAAATGTAAAAAAAATAAATATGAAAAAGGTTTTAAATTTAGAATAAAAGTAAAAATATCAAACTGCATTCAAATATTCAAATAAATGATATCTAGCGGCATAGAAATATCAAAAATACCTCAAAGTATATTTACAAATTTTTTCAACTTTTTTAAAAGTTAGAAACTAATTTTAGAGAATACACAAACACCTTTAAAGAAACAAAAATAGATGAAAAATAGAAAATTAAAATATAAAATCCCAATAAAATCACGATAGGTGTAATTAAATTTGAAAATCAAGTATCAAATCACCACAAAAATTCAAACCAGAAGATGCCTAAGCTTTAGAGAAGAGGGGACTACATCCTAAGCATTTATTTGAGATGATTGGGTTAAGAAACCTACCTGAATGAAGTTCAACTTGTAAGTTTTGAAACTGGACTTCTGTAACTTGATTCTATGCTCGAATTGCTTGGTTTTTGTTGTGAAGAGTTTGTGTGATGATCAAGAGTGAAGAATTTATGGAGAATTTGGAGAAAGAAGGTTTGGAAATAAGAAAATGAAATTCAAGCTAGGGAGTTCTTATGGGATCTTGGCAGGCTTTACTAGCTATCAAAAGCTTAGTTAATGAACGATGAATGATCCTCTATTTATAGGAGAATGAATGGTGAGATCATATGTGCGAAATAATGATAAATATATGGAATTCGTGTAAATTTGCAAGCATGGAAAGTGTGATGTGAAATTCCTTAAAACTCATCCAAATGATGTGTTTCAAAGCTTAAATAAGTCTAAACAAGTTTGTTATACAAGTTTAGATAAAAAATGCGCGTCAATTTTGTGATTAGAAGCCACATTAACCAATTTGCAGTCTGACTGAAAATGAAAACTCAGTTTCAATTTGCTATCTTCAACTCCATGGTGCAACTTACTCAAGATGTGTTAAGGTGTCATTCTAGTTGCATTTGAAAGACGTCATCACAACCTTAACAATGTGCCCAGAAAGTATTCAATTGGACATTTGAGATGAAAGTTGTGTCCATTTGAAATCATGGAAAACAAACTGATTTTGACACTTAGAAATAATTTCTAAGTGTAGAGCTTCATGATGACCTATAATGTTCTCCAAACATACAAGCCTTCCACTCAAAATTAGATGTTGATCCTTGAAGATGAAACGCAGTAGACTACTTGAATGGAATAATGGAATTAGAATTACTCAAAAATCATAAATAATGAGAGAGTTTTGGTTCTTCGAAGAGGATGAAAATTTCATGAGAAATCCACAAATGACCTATAAAGTTTCATTGAATTCCATAACTTTCCACACATTTTCAGATCTTCATATTTGAATCAAAGTTGTAGTAGACATACTCAAGTTCATTGTGAAAAAAGAATGAGTTCAAGGAGATAGAAATTGACCAAGTTATGATCTTTTGAAGTCAAATCAAAGAGTTCAATGGTTTTTTCAAAGGACTTGTAATCTTCTTCAAACACAAATGATCTTACACTCAAAATTGGCCTTAGATCTTTAAAGATATGTTTTTAAGGACTCTTTGAAGAGAATCATGGCTTTGTAATAACTTCAAAATCTCAAAATTAAACAAGATATGGTCTTTGGTAGTTGAAAAACCCTCGCTCAAAAACTACAAAAGTGACTTGTAACATTCTTCAACTTTTGATGATTTTCCTTGCACAAATGGACCTTTTCATGTAAAGGGAGTTGTTGTAAATGATGAGAAGAGTCCATGTTAAAAAGAACAACTTCAAATTATTTAAAATCAAGAGAATTATGCATTTGTGACCATAAAATCGAGGACTTTCCAAATTAGGTCAAACCACATGGATCAACTTTGAATCTTTTGAACTTTTCTTGAAAATTAAGGCATTATAAATCACATTAGACATTTAAATAATGTTATATTGAAGCAAACTTAATGAAAAGGCTTAATGATTGATGAAAATTGTTAAAGGAGGCATGAAAATAAACACATGAACCTATGAAGTTCCTTGATGAATTCAACAACCAAATTTGATACGATATTGACCAAATGAAATTGAGAAAGTCCTCAAACCAAAGAACTTTGATGCCACAACCATAGCCTTGAAGTTCAATCCTTTAAAATCCACTAAATAGCCAATTGAATGAAGATCATCCTTCAAAACCCTAGCTTAGAAGGTGGGATATATGTACTTGGCTCAATACCTACAATGTAAAAAGCATAGAGAGGAAATATAGTTTTTTTTCCAGTTTTGGTTAAAGGTTAATAAACATAAAACACATATATAAGATATACAATTCAAGGTGTTTGGTGATCCCTCAAGGACAAACTTAAAGATAAGAGAGAGTAGAAGACATAACCAACCTTAATGTGTGGTCTTGATGCATTTTGATGATATGAAGTGATGAGGGATGTTAGTGGAAAAAATTGGGGTATAACAGTGTTGAAAGCTTAATGTATGCAATGGTATACATATGAGAAGATATAACACATGTGATTGTTGTTGATAGAAAATTCTTGGATAACCCAATAAAATAAAAATTGAAATGTGAAGTTGATCTTGAAATAACTCAGAGCAATTGTTTACTAGTATTTTCAGAAATCAAATCACAAGCTTTAGTTTACTTAATGGATTAAACTTTAAAAAATCCTAAGGACAATTTATGTAGAATAGTATAATGAAAAAGTGTTTGTTCTTGGAACTTGATTGTTTGAATATCAAGAGTTTGGATAAGAATTATGATCGAAATAAGACATAATTGTTTTGGAAGAAAAAAATAAATAGAAAGCATAATAAATTTCATTAAGTAAAGCTTGAATTCAAAATGTGTAACGAAAGGACGCTTGTTCATTTATCTTCTCACAAATTGTTTCTCTCTATGAATTGGATACTTTAGTTCTATAGAGAATAACTGAAAATTATGACCTCTGTTTACATGACTGAACTCATCTCATATACTATTAGTAAGTTAACTATCATCGAAAGTTATCTTCAGAGAAATTGACACATACTCCATTATGTGGGCTTCAGACTTCTAGTCTGCTTCCATGTGTCTTTGATATTTGAACTATTTTGAATTGATTTTGCTATTTCAAACCACTCTTCACACTAATATCTGTCTTTAAATATCTTAACAGCCCTTGTTGAGAATCTCCTGTTGAATCCTATAGTGTTATCAAAGCATCCCTAGTTTGGATGACCTCTTGGAAAAAACACACGAAGTCCCTAACATCTGATAGGAATGTCGAACTCTACACTTCTACTCCAAATTTACACTTCTACACCATATATCCATGTCGAAGTGATGATTTTTGCAAAAACGTTTGAGATTCTGCACATGTTTTGAAGAGAGAGAAATCATAATCTTGTAGATTTGTTCTTGAGAATATTCCAAACCAGGTTTAGTGGGTTCAAGTGCACTTTTGAAAATTACAGGCTAATAGATGCCCCAAAAATGACATTTTCGATCGTCTGAACAAGATGGAAAAAGGTGGTGTTTTTAGTAACTTCTTGATATTGTTCAAGGTAGTTTTATTACGTCATAGCCATCATAACCACTTTCACTAAATCTTCATGTCAGTGTATGTGCATGCACTTAACCATAATTAATCTAATTTCCTAGGACATTGTGGGCCACAAAACCAATTTTTAATTAAGAAATCATTTAAAATTTTTAAATAAGAAAATTCAAGCGCAATTTGTCAAGATTCTTCCAACCTAATAAACTTCATAATCCTACAGTTCATTGATCACCAGAAAGGTATCACTCTGCTTTCACAAAAGGAAAATAGTATTATGAAGATATCTCCCTTAAAACTCACCCAATAGACCAGGGTGTCTGCTCTGATACCAATTATAATTTTGGTACAGGCAGCAACCTACATCCCAACAACAGAACACGATGTTAAGGCAGATGTTACAACATCTCGTAGCAGACCAGAACAATTAAGCTATAAGTGATACAGAAATAAAAATGTAGAAATATAAATAACACATAGAGTTGTTAACCTAGTTCAGTGCAACATCACCTACTTTAGGGGATACCAAGCATGGAAGGAAGTCCATTATCAATAGTATTATCTCAAAGCTAAACTCCCCCGTTTACAAGTTCTCGCCTAATCCCAGTAATATCTAACAGCCCCAATCCCAGTGATTGCAACAAATACAACTCAATTTAGAAGATCATACTTCCATTATAATAACTCAAACTCTTTCTTAAAAGCTTTTAGTGAGAAAAAATTTCAACTTATTGCCTAAAGGCTTTTGAGTGAGGAAAATAACTTGACTAACAATCAATTAACATTTAGTCGGACACATAGTATCAAAAGATACATGGGTGACTTAAAAACTACACAAGAGACTTTTAAAACCTAAGACTTATGCTTACCTTGATTTTACAATTGCCGAAAACTTAAATTACATTAGGTTAGGATTCTCCTTTAATTACAACTTTGCAGTCCATAGGCTTCAATATTCGGAGTCCATAAGTTTCTTGATCCATAAGTTGAGTGATGCATCAATTATGTATAAAATCTCCGTAAATCTTGGAACAACCAATACATAGTTTCCTAAATTATTCTTAGGCCCAATTTAGTAACTTTTGCACAACTGGAGATAAAAATCTGTGCCAAAACAAATCTTCTTGACATGCAAAAATATCTGAAATATAATCAAAGCAAATATAAAAGAATCAAATCAAATTTTCCAAGATTTAAAAATAGCAGTGCAAGCCTGCCGCATAATAGAATAGGATATCACGGCATCTTGTTCGACATCTCCTCAGAACCATGTATTAGCAAAGTGTTTCCAATCCAAAAAACCACGATACTAACAATCTCCACCTTTAACAAATTTTGGCTAAAACAACCATATACTAAATAACATAGGAAGAGGAATAAAACCACTGAACTCTAACAAAAGCTACATGATAAACATGTAAACTTTGTACATGATGAAGAAGGTAAATGACATTCCCCCTAAAACACAATCACAATTTTCCATCCTGAACTTTCCAAGTGACACAATTCTCCATTTAACTCAAAACACATGACACAACAATGCTCATAACTCATAACACAAGACACAACAGAAACACAAACACAGACCAAGAACACAAGACACAAACTCAGGCAGGATGTTAGAACATCCTACGAAACATCCTTGAAAAACAACTGTAAGAACATAGACTCAAGACTCACATGATGGACAGTAATGCTCCCCTAAAGGGTTGCATACAACAAGCAACAAAACTTGACTCAGACCTAGACCTACTACTACTTTTCTCCCCCTTTTTAGCCATAAATTGACAAAAATGGGTTGAAAAAAAACAAGACAAAAAGAAAGTAATCAAAACAAGCAAGTATTGATTCAACAAAAAAAAAAAAGAAGAACTAAATCAATAAAAACACAAATTGTAACAAGGGAAAAGAACTCCCTTAACCAGGAAAGACTCAACAAAAGAGAGAAAAGAAAAACCCAAAGAAACAAAGAGTAAGTCTAAGTTTCTCCCAAAAAAACCAACATATGATGCAGGACTAGAAGCATCAAACTGACTTAAGAAAAAACAACTCCCTAAGCAAGACTCACTCAAAAACAAAAACATACCTTTAAAAAAAATACAAGATAGTAATCACCAGCTATCCAATTCTACCTCCTGAGTCAATAAAATCGACCTAGTCTTCATCAACATCTGAATCTGAATAATTTAAATGAACATGATTCTTCTTCAAGGATTTCATATCTGTCATGGATGTTCTCCCAGTCCAAGATGCTCCAATTGATGTTCCAACATTTGTTGTAATGTTGAACCCAACCTTCTTAGGATCACAACTCTTATCCTTGTTGGATTCCAGCAAATGAACCTCCTTGACACTAGTACCTTTGGAAGATTTACTCATGTTAAAACACAATATATGAGAGATATGAGGAGGCAAAGCATATAAATACATGGTGAGTTACCTTGATTGTAACAAAAACCTTGATTATAACGATAAATCTGTCAATGAAAGCATTATTGGAAGGAGATAAAATCTTCTTTAGTAACAGTGTTACACTCAATGAGAGAGAGAGAGAGAGAGAGAGACACACACAGCCTTTTTCAAACTTTTCTCTTTTCAAAACATTGACTGTTGAAAATGTACAACATTTGAAATGGCATTCTTCATGCCATTGAACATGCTTCTTCTGAGATTGCAAATAACACAAGGAGGAATATATTTGGCAACACCGACCAAACAGTTACTACCAAAAATTCTTCCATAGTGCAATTCCAAAAATACCCCTCGTATACTCAAAATAACATGTACCTCAAGTTATGATAAATTCCTTCCCAAGGCTCCTTAGACAAACCCAGCTTGGGAGCGCCAATATTCTCTAGCAAGATCCCTGACATAATGATGATACACCCAATGACTTTGTTCTACAAGCAGAATCAAATCCTTGTCCCTTAGTTGTAGTAGAATGTTACACTATAATGTCATGACATCCAGTTAGAAATTTTACCATTTTAGTAACCAACCCAATACAGAAAACATATTTCTTCAGCAACGTACCTAATCTTCAAGACATACCAGGACACAAATAATTCTAATCTCAAAATATCCTACAATGATACATTCTTCTTCAGACTTGGCCAAGCTTTTTACTCCAAGCATCTCTATCATTATCTATTTCATTTTTGAAACAACTAATAATCATATACTAAAATAATATTCAAATAATGAGTGATGTCTTAAACAATTTGTTTTTTTTAGAACTTTTGTATTCAGTCCCAACTAGCCTTTTGAAATCTTCTTCAATCTCTAGAGTATCAAACAGTTGAAATGATGTTCCAACATCTGGTTGAACATCAATTTCTTTCAATGAGTACATCATTGATTTTGGTCCCGAAAACATCACTAAAAGTACCTCTCTTAATAGAGTAACTCAGAAACATACCTTGTTCTCATAAAAAGAGTAGATATGACCATTTGAAGAATTTACAGACAATATATTTACACAAAAGAAAATCATATGTATCCTTCTATCTATAAGAGCCTTTACTTTGCATTGAACCAAACAGATCCATAGAACATGTTCTAGAGCTTTTGAAACTGTCTGATGTTAACCCTTCAGGTGTGACATCTTGACTTCTTCTTTCTTGAACACCGAGTAAATGGATAAACAACTATATACTTGTGAGATTCCACAAATAGAAATTGTTCTAAGGTCCTCAGAGGAACTTCATACACCCCATTGGTGACATAACATTCTTCCTTGAGGGCATATACCTTCAGACTTTGATCACACAATCATTAGTCCTTAAGTAAGATGAAAAAAAATTACCAAAACTTAGAGAATGCATCGTGAATTCATTTAGTTATCCAATTGCCTTAAAATTTTTGGCATCATCAACAAAGTAACACTTAATTAGAATGAGCCTTAAAAAAACCACTAGGAGCACTTTTACTGCAGTTAAGTGTCTGGAGAAGTAAGTGTCAAAATGCCAATCATCTTAGTTCAAGATCTAAGAAAGATATGAGAGATAAGGAAATCAACACCTTCTATTAGTATTAACCAGTGCTTGTTTAACCAATGTTGAACTTGACCTTTGAGGAAATCAAACAAAAAGAGTCATATAAAATCATACTTTCATAGAAGATATATCTTCAGTTCCAGTATCTTCCATAGCATGAGTATATCGATGTCTAGCACAATGTTGAAACATCACGATTGACATCCTTGACTCAACTTGTCTCTTGATAAAAACATCCTTTTATCACTTTGAGTTATCTATTTGCTAATCAGCTTAGAAGAAAACTTATCCTCCTTAAACTTCCAATCATCTTCCCTTTTGAACAACCTCTTCCAACTGATCTGAATTAACCTTACAAACTCAATAAAGATATAAAGCTTTAGGATTAAGTAGAGTCACTTCGCCTTGAAAAAACATAAATACTATATACTTCTTCATTCTCTTAATACATAAGATCAGAAATAATATAACTCTTATTTCTTCACAGTTGACAACTCCCTTCATTCTAGATACAAATCATAGGAAAAAAAACTTTCAGCTCATTATGAGATAAATATTCATAAGAAGTCCATCTTCCAGTCAAACCAATAATATCCTTGGAAATCATAATCAGGATCACTTTCCTAATTAAGCCAATACATAGATAACCTACACAGTTGTCCTTGAGATAAGCAGTTCATTCTGCTTCACATAGATCCAAGGTCTCCACACTCATATGAAGTCTTTGACATTGATAGATCTTTACTCCAGTTCCATCATTATTTTAGCATCAAAGACATGTTGAAGTCAGTACAGATCCCTCTAACATTTGGTCTAGACATTCTTTCCAATTTCCTCAACTCCTGATTGGATCACTTTCCAAGGAACACGATAGAAATAAGAAAACCTTTATTAAAGACCAGAAACCAAGATTTTGTATAGTTGAAAGCAAAAATAAATTGCTCTTATCTTTCTTCAATGGCTTGTCACTTTCATGTCAAACCTATAGAGAAGAGACCTTATAATCTTCTTCTTAATCATCTTTACATACGAACACTTTTCTTCCAAACACACTTATATGTGCCTTTATGAGTGGACTTGAGACATTGCCCAAGTATCTTCGGCCACAATAAAGTGATGTATAGTATTCTAACACACCAATATTTTTCCAACCTGATAAACTTCACAATCCTACATTCTATGAATCATAAGAATGGTATCACTATAGCTTTCACAAAAGACACATAGTACCAGAAATATATCTCCCTGAATACTCACCAAATAGACTAGGGTGTCTCCTCTGATGCCAATTGTAATTCTGGTACCAGAAACAAGATACATCCCAACATCAGAACACGATGTTAAGAGATATGTTACAACAAATGGTAGTAGACCAGATCAATTAAGGTATAAGTGATACATAATAAAACCATAGTAAGATAAATAACACATAGAGTTGGTAACCCAGTTCAGTGCAACACCACCTACTTTGAGGGCTACCAAGCCAGGAAGGAAGTCCACTATCAATAGTATTAGTTGAAAGCTAAATTCCCCTTTTTACAACTTCTCGCCTATTCCCTAACCAATACAACTTCTACCTAGGTCCTCTCTATATATGAGAAATCACCATCTCACTTCCTAAATCACCTTAGCAATATCTAACAATCCCAATTCAAGTGATTGCAACAAGTACAACTTAATTTAGAAGATCATACATCCATTACAGTAACTCAAACTCTTTCATAAAAGCTTTGAGTGAGAAAAATATTCAACTCATTACCTAGAGGCTTCTGAGTGAGGATAATAACTTGACTAATAGTCAAGTAACAATAACTCGACCATATAATATCAAAAGATACATGGGTGACTTAAAAACTACACAAGAGACTCTCAAAACCTAAGACTTATGCTTCCACTAATTCCCCAATTATTGAAAACTTATATTACATTAAGATATGATTATCCTTTAAATACATATTTGCAGTCCATGTGCTTCAATATCATAGTCAAGAAGTTTCTTGATCCATAAGTTGAGTGATGCACCAATTGTGTAGAAAATCTTCTTAAATCTTGGAACAACCAATACATAGTTTCCTAAATTGTTTTAAGGCCTAATTTAGTAACTTTTGCACAGTTGGAGATACAAATATGTTCCAAAAGAAAACTTCTCGACCTGCGAAATTCTCTTAAATATAACCAAAGGAAATATAAAAGAATCAAATCAGATATGCCAAGATTTAAAAACAATAGTGCAAGCTTGCTGTATAACAGAATAAGGATGTCACTATATCTTGTTCGAAATCTGCTCAGAACCATGTATTAGAAAAATGTTTCCAATCCACAAAACCATGGTACTAACAATCTCCCCCTTTAAAAAAATTTGGCTAAAACAACCAAAGACCAAATAACATGGGAAGTGGAATAAAACCACATAACACTAACACAAGCTACATGCTAAACACCTAAAATTTTACATGACGAAGAAGATAAATGACACTCCCCTTCAAACACAGTCCCAATTTTCCATCCCTAACTTTCAAATTGAAAGCCCATATGAACAAACCCTAATTCTGGAAAACACAGAACATAGAACACAACTATGCTCATAACTCATAACACAAGACACAACAGAAACATAAACACATACTCAAGACTCACATAATGGACAATCATGCTCCCCCTAAAGTGTTGCATACAATAAGCAATAACACTTGACTCAAACTTATACCTTCTACTACTTTTCTCCCTCTCTTTTTACATAAAAATTGACAAAAACGGGTTGAAAAGAACAAGACAAAAAGAAAGGAATCAAAACAAGAAAGAATTGATTCAAGCCAGAAAAAAAAGAACTGACTAAGTAAAAACACAAATTGTATCAAGGGGAAATAACTCCCTCAATCAGGACATACTCAACAAAAGACAGAATATGAAAACCCAAAGAAACAAAGAGTAAGTCTAAGTTTCTCCAAAAAAAACCAACACTTGATGCAGGACTAGAAGTATCAAAATGACTTAAGGAAAAACAACTACCTAAGCAGGACTGACTCAAAAAAAACCTTTTTAAAATATATATACACTAGATAACAGTCACCAGCTATCCAATTCTCCCTCCTGAGTCAATGAAATTGACCTAGTCTTCATCAACATCTGAATCTGAAACATGTAAATGAACATGATTCTTCTTCAAGGATTTCATCTCTGCCAAAGATGTTCTCCCTGTCCAGGATGCTCCAATTATTGTTCCAACATTTATTTTAATGTTGAACCTAACATTCTTAGGATCATAACTCTTATCCTTGTTGGATTCCAGCAAATTAACCTCCTTGACACAAGTATCTTTGAATATTTACTCATGTTAAAACACAATATATAAGAGATGTGAGGCGGCAAAGCATATAAATACTAGGTGAGTTACTTTGATTGTAACAAAAACGTTGCTTGTAACGATAAATCGGTCAATGAAAGTGTTATTGGAGTATAATTAGTTTGCTCTTTTCGGGACGTTTGATAAGCCCATAGTGCTTGGTGTAAAGTCTTATGCCAATTTCATGGTTTCTGAACCGCATTTCTTTTAATTAGTCCTATGATAATTTTTTTGGCTACTTCAATCTGGCCATTTTCTTGAGCATAATAAGGCGTAGATGTTAAGAGTTTAACCCATATTATTGAGGCGACTTAACCATCTTATTGAGGCGAACTTAACCATCTTTTGACCATTTAAAATTGTACCTTTATCAGAGTAAATATTTCAGGAACTCCAAACCTACATATAATATGGGTTTGAATGAAATTAATCACTACTTTCTGATCAACATTGATCAAAGGTTGAACTTAAACCCACTAGATTAAATAATCTATACTAACAAAAGAATGTACTTATGGATTTTGTATGATGTAGGTCGAATCTCACCAATTAGATCTAAAGCCCAATCTCTAAAAAACCAAGGTTTGATTATTGAATGTAAATTACTTGCAGGGATATGTTTAATACCTGCATGCTTGTGACATTCTTGGCACCCTTTGGAAAATTCTATGCAATCTTTCAACATAGTAGGCCAATACACTCCTTGTCAAAACAAAAGGAATTTCATCTTATGGTCTGCCGAATGAGCACCACATGACCCACTATGGACATAACTTCCTTCAGGATTTTTAGGATTATTTATAAATAACGCATTCCCAATAATCACATGACTTAATGATTTATATTTGATCCTTCAATCTTTTGTTCTGTAGGATTTTCCAAAAATTCTATAATTAGTTTTCGTTAATCATTATTCAACAGGTTGTCAATGTCAAAAATTTCTAAAATTTTAGAATTTTGTAATTCTTCAAACACTTATATCTCCACCAGTTTGGCTTTGACAATTTTGATGGGAAAAGATTGGTGGAAATTAAATTTTCTTTGACTTTGATTAATTCTTTTAACTTCTCCTTGGAGACTCTATATCCTGAAGCAATTTGTAATAAGTCAATAGCCTCTTAATTTTCTAGTCAAGGAACATGTTTGATGTTGAGTGAATCAAATATTTTTAGAAATGAATTGGCTAGGATGAAGTACATCAATAGATTCTCTTTGATGCATTTATACTCTTTTATCAATTGCCTAACAAATAACTTTGAGTCGCCTTAAATTTTGACTCCCCTTTCCCCCAAATTTGACATGATCTTAAGGCCTGCTATTAAGGCTTCATATTCAACCTTGTTATTGGAGAAACAACCTTGGATTTTGAATTTAAACTATGTTGGAATACCTTTCGGGGGAAATAATAAGAATTTCAACACAAGTTCCATTTTTATGTCTGTAATCTTTGAAGTATAACTTCTAAAGTCTTAGCTCAACATAACTTTGTGTTACTTCAACTATTTCATGATCAACAATAAAATCAGCAATAATTATTCCTTTCATGGCCTTTATAGTCACATAAGTTAAAGAATATTTAGTTAAATCCAGAGCCCATTTTTCAATTCGACAATGTAAAAGTGGTTTTGAAAACAAATTTTTAATAAAATCAAAATAATATTTCAATTATTTACAAGAGAAATACAAACAAATACATAACTTTTCTATTGAACTACACCCAGTTTATGAATCTTTTAAAACTCGACTAAGGTAATAAATGGCCATTTCGACGCCATCATCATCCTCTTGTGCTAACATACTACCTAATGTCAATTCATATGTAGAAATATACAAGTTTATATATTCATTCCTTATAGGAGGTAACAATATAACAATATTTGACAGATACATCTTAACCTCTTTACAGGTGAAATTCTGGCACTTGCAATATAAATGTCAAGACTGATGTCTCAACATAAAACACAATGTCGGGACAAATGTTATAACATCATCTGCTGATAGAAAATTTTACCAAAATAGAAACTATGCATAATTAAATTGTGGAAGGTAAAAGAACATTGTTAATTGTTTACCCAATTCGGTGCAACGTCACCTACTATGGGGGCTACCAAGCTATGAAGGAAATCCACTATAATAGTATTAGTTTAAAGCCTAAATAATCCCAGTTCAAAACTTATCACCTCAACACTACCCTATGCAATTTGTACCTAGGAACCTTCTATATATGAGAACCTCCTCTCACTTCCCATAATCACCTAAGTGATAAAAACAGTCACAAACCAGTAACTAGAACCAAAAACAAAAGATTACACTTCCAATAAACAATACTTAACTATTTGCTTAAAATTTTTTAACTAAGAACAATCAGTTTACCTCAATGTATTAAAAAAGAAAACACAAAGACTTTAAAAGACTCCCAAAATCCTAAACCCTTATATTACCGCCACAGTGTTTCTTGTTATGAATGCTTGCTTTTTTTATTTATTTAACAAGTCCTTATTTATAGACTCTTGTCGAATAGGCTTTGACTCTTCAATCAAATCCAATCAACTATTTTTAAATCAACTGCAAGATCTTCACACTAGAATAGGAACATATCTTTAATGTTTCCTAAAAACTCTCAAAGATCCTCTTTAATGAAAAACAATAAAATTTGCATTGTTCCTAATAAAGTCTTTTACTTGTGAAAATAATTGAGATATATCTAAAAGTATCTCACAAAATCAAATCAAATATGACAAGAAAAGTAACATCAGTACTTGTTGTATAGTAGGTCGGAATGTCAAGACATCTGGCTAAACATATATCTGAAACACATGACAGCAGAACATGTCATGATAGTTTGTCAAGATGTTGCGACATCTTGCTCAACATCATCTAAGAACCACGTTTTAGAAAAATTTATGCAAATCATAATACCATGGATCAAAAAATCTTCCCCTTTGGCAAATTTTGGATACAACAACCTTAGCACAATCAAACTAGAGAGGAATAAAACCACAACCATAAAACACAAGCCACGTGAAAACATGTAAACTTTGTACAAACTGCACACATAAAAATATATCATGGATATATTGCCGTTACAGAGAGACTCGGCCTCACACACGATTCTTTTTCAAAACTTCAAAAGACAAATGTCAAAACATGTGGTATCACATCACACAACACAGTGTTAGATGATGGAGCCTTATCTAGAGGGGGTGAATAAACCACCAAGCCAAATTTACAACCAAAAATATGATTTTAAAAATTGTTTAGTAAAAGAGAACGAGTGGAAGACTTTCAAATTTTATCATCTATACGAATCGTGTTATTGGAAGTCGGATATGCAAATGAAAAACTGATTATGGAATGAAAGCAATAATTCTGAATTAATTATACTTCTATCAAGTAACACATTATCAATCATTTATAACAAGTTACTAGTCATTATATTTCCTATGGATTATCAAAATAACTAACAAAACAATTTGTCGAACACTTTTAGTGCAATTGAGTTTTTCAGAATTTTCCCTTAAGTTGTGTTGATACAAAAAACCACTTACAAACAAAAGTGATTATAAGCATTATCAAAACTTGATTCAAATCAAAAAACAGTCCAGAAAATTCTTATGAATCAATTGATAACACAATGCTATTAGACAAATTGATTGATGAAAATTAAAGCAAGTAAAATTGATAAGAAAAGAGACACAAGGATTTGTCTTCACATTTCCCCACTTTCATCGTTGCATGGGGTTACGCCTATGCCTAATTCCCATGGAATTAGGATAATTCTTCCCATGCAAAAAAGTTGATACAAGAGAAGTGTTCCAAGAGCAATTCCACAAACCCTAAGCTTGTAGTTGATTCAACCCCTTATCTTCATTTGATCTTGGGAAATACCAAGACACAATAGATCCCAACTTACTTGTTGTTACTACTACTCCTTTGCGTTCTTTATCTCCAAAGATTTTGTTCACGATCAATTATACCTATTGCAACATAAGACTTCCATTCGATTTTTCGTTCTCGTGCTACTTCCTTTACATTCTTTATCTCCAAAAGATCCTTTGCGTTCTTTATCTCCAAAGGCATTCACTAGGCCGCAATCCTCTCTTGAATGTCTTGCACAAAAACCCCCAAATCAATTAAAGATCTTGGAGGACAAACTTGTGGTTTTTCTGAATGAAGACCCCTGCAAATATCAACCCAATATTCTCGGCTGCACAAGATCCTAATTGGACGTTATCAAATCTCGTCTAGATGGAACCCCAACCAAATATCATTATAATAGTTTGTTAGTGTGTATGCATAGGTTGGAGATTTAAGGTGAAGAGAAAATGCAGGAAATTTTTATGGTATTATCAAGTTAGAATGATGCATGGAAGATGTGTTTATAGTTGTGGAAGTTTAGGTGCAAAATGGAAATATTTTGTATTGAAATTTTTTGAAAGATTTTCCTAAACAAACACTATGTGTTAACCTAAAAATCGTATGTGTCGAAACGTACTTCAAGTTTCAACTATATTTGTCAACCTGAATAGATGAAGTGTCGACCAAATCAAGTCATAATCTACATGCTTTAAAAAAACATTAAATGTGTCGACCTTAAATTTGTATGTATCGACACATAAAATAAGTTTTTCTTCAATTTCAAAAAAGCTTCATTATTTATCGACCTGTATGATGCATGTGTCGACCTAACAAAGACATAAGATTAAATTCTTTATTATTGAATTGCATGGGTTGACCTGAAATGCGTATGTGTTGGTGCATCTAAATCAATATTTTGTAGAAAATGATTTTTAATGTATGAGACTGTTTTCAACCTGGTTTAAAACAATTCATGATCTTCCTAAGACTTATAAATGTCTAGGATGCCATACTAAACTTTTAGATAATGTCCAATGTATAGAAATGCTAGGTTCTCGCAATTTTGACATCACTCAAAACAAATCTATAGGCAAGTTGCACTCACTTACTCCCCCTTTTTGATGATGGTAAAAAGGCGATGATGCACTTCGTGGGTTTGATTGACGCTCCCTGAATATGTGCTTTTTGTAACACCCCATTTGTCATTTAAATTATTTAAATTATTTGATAATGCGATGTGGTGCTTTTGTGTTTAAATGAATGTCAGGATGTGTTGTTGTGATTTGATGAGAGGTGATTTCCTTAGAAATTATAGATAATTAAGCTTGGGGTTGTATGACTAATAACATAGAGAATTGAGGGTGTAGATGGATGCCTAGTATTTTATTTTGTTATTATTATTATTATTAGAATAACAAGATATAAGATAATTATAAATTAAAGTAATTGTTTAAATGGATGAGGGTAAAGTTAGAATTAAGATTTAAGGGTCCAAGGGTTAATTTGGAGAAAACAAGGAAGTTAGGAGAACAAAGCGAGAAAACTGGTCGTGATAAGAGAGAAGAGGAGAAAAGGGAAAAAGATGAAGGTATGAAGAAAATGCATGAAATGGGGGTTTGAATTGGGTTTTCCTTTCTTGAAAAACTTTCGCTTCTAAGTATTATTCGTTGAACAATGCTTCTGAGTATTACTTCTAAGTAATGCTTCTAATTAATTTAAGAAAACATAAACTCTAAAGCATAAGCAAAAGTAAAGAACATGTGATATATCCTAATTCACTTGAGAAATCCCCAAGATAGTCCAGTCCACCCCACCAAGGTGATTTCGCCTTAACCTCAAGGACTTAATCCACTATAACCAATATGATTACAACCGTAAGGGCAACCTCCGGTGACTAACATATAATGTTGCATTCAGGGATGCTAACTAGATATAACATTCATTGACACAATAGAATCTGATCCCTCAAAATCTCCTACCAAGATTTCCTTCCAATGATATCCATCAGTGATCTCACAAGGCTGATCTTCACTCAGGATTTCATAATGACCTTCATCCACTATCTTCTTGATAACAAACCTTCTGTAACACTCTATTTTCCCCATTTTATATTTGATAAAATTAGATTAATTTAAAAATTCCAATCAACGTCAAAATCGGATGTCACATTTCATCATCTCAAAAATTGCTCAAACATTAACAAATGGAAACATAACATACTATTTTCGGATGAACCGAGAACATAATTATCAAGGTATTCGAATTCACTTTATTAATTGCAATGTAAAACATTTCAGAATATGTTTAGTCACCAACTCCAATAGCAATTCATAAACAACGTGTCACCAAGTAAAAGAAAGTCTACAATGCTCTCACAATCTTTTTAAAAACAAGTAACAACTAAATAAGTAAACAAACGTCCATCCCTGGTGTTATGTATTAGAGAAACAACCTACTCAACCTACACAATACGAGGCACATCTCTACCTCAAGCAAACCTAATCTACGTCACTTGTGCGGTATCCACATGAAGGCAACATTCAAAAAGTAAGGGGTGAGATCTCATAACAATATAAAAGAATATGTGATAATGAACAGGTAAAGTATGGCATACATAATCATAATATCATACCTCATGGATCAACACCAATACACGAGATGTTTTTAACGATCACCCCCAACAATCAACAAATCACATCTTATTCATCAACAGCGTCATATTAGTCATACTTCATGCACTAAGACCAATTCATGTCACAATTTCAACAATCACACCCAACAATCAACAAATCACATCTTATTCACCAAATACATCATAAATTCAATGAGACAAAATTCACTACTTATATGTATGTGGTACCCCTAACAACGTCTCTTTTCCATTTGGGCTACACCGTCGCTTGCCATTAAGGCTACATCGTCACTTGCCATTAAGGCCACATCGTCACTTATGAACATGCATGTAATGATACTATGCTACAATAAATTATGCAATGATACATGACACATCAACAAAACAAGCAAATACAGCTTGCTAATCACACATTGTTATTCATACATCGTCACACATCACTACATCATGAAATCTCTTCAATTTCATTGTCATATTCGCAACTTCGCAATCACAACACATCATTGGAATGAAACAAAATCCATAAAATCATCTCATACTATTTCAAATCATTTTTATTGAGTATAAAATATTTTTAGATTTTCGTAGATTCGAACGGCGCGTCAAACGGACACCCGAGTCAAAATTATGAATTTTCAATGATTTTCAAGAATCTATCTATTTAAGTAGGGTACTTGGGTACCCATATATGGTAACCGATTACCCCCTATCAAAAGGGTCCAAAATGATATTTTTCGGTTGGTAACTAGGTACCCATATATGGTAACCGATTACCACTGTTCCATAATAAAAACCTCCAGATTTTTATGTTACAAAAAGCACTTATTTATCAGGTAAACATGTCTAACTTCCACCTATTATATTGTTAATGTTTATAATTGAACTTCCCATATTCATACCTCAATACCAACCATTATAATTCACACGAAACACAATAAAGCACTTAAATTAAGTGATTCTTTCATCCAAATAAAAAATCATTGTTATAGCAATTACACCCAAAGATCACCCATCAATCAACTTCATTTGTACAATGTCAAATTCAAGAATTTCACACTCATTCATCATCAACAATTGTCACATAGATAAATCATACAAAACACCCAATTCTCACAAAGCTGAATATATAATTACATAGCCTAACTCTACCATATCCCATCATCATACAAACCCTTATAGAGTTAAAATCCCACCCTTACCTTAGGTTTTGAGTTCTCTTCCCTTCTCCAATAGAGTCTTCACTTTAGCCCTAGGTTCTTCCTTTTCTCCTCTTCTCCCAAAAGCACTCTTTTTCCCTCTTCTCTGGTTTCTATGATCTATTGAGAATAATGATTCTCTCCTTCTCTTTAGACCCCTAATATCAATAACTCCATATTGACCTTTTCTTATTTTTAATTAATTATTTAATTACTAATATTATAAATAACTTGTATCTGTAATAATAATAATAATAATAATAATAATAATAATAATAATAATAATAATAATAATAATAAAATGATTACTAGTCTTCTCATCACACCCTCATGATTTTATGGTTTCAGTCATACACCCTTAACACCCCAGCTTCTATAATTTCTAAGACATCTCAACATCAACAAACGCATCACATCACATCATAAAATCTATTAACTCATACAAATATACCATATCGATTAATTCGCCATAATTCATATATTAACCAATAATCACCAATATTAATACTAAATTAATTAAATAATTAATCTAGATTTTTGGAGTGTTACAACTCTCCCCCACTTAAAATATTTTCGCCCTCGAAAATTACCTATTGCGAACAACTCTGGATATGACTCTCGCGTCCCACCCTACAGCTCCAATGTCATGTTTGGAAATTTTTTGAATACTACTATCCAACATTATATATCGTCAAATACAACAGTTCGACAAGATGCATTACTATAGAGTTATGAATGCACATATCAATTTTTTCCCTTGTCCCATCACCCTGCGATACAACGAGGTATTTTCAATCATTGTAAGTAACACTTCTCTAATATATATTCATAAGGAAAAATATGATCACCCTCGAGTCCTTGCCATAGAAAACAATACAACAACATAACTTAAGGATGAAGAGTCTAATGACATGAACACCGTATATATTATTAAATCACATAACAATAACATTCTAAGAACATCAACACAACCTTAGTGCCACCATGCTATATCCCAAAAATCGATCATGCAATTCAATACATCTATTGACATGGTTATAACATGAATAAGATAGGTAACCTCTCACCTAACAATTCCATTATGGAATGCATAATAGTTTGCATTATCCCACAACTTCTAATGTTTAATCTTTGACTCCAACGTCATACTCGCATGACAAACTGCGTCACACTATACTTTCACTACACTACTCTGATCATCTATCTTAAGTTAATGTCTTCACCATAACAACGTCTCTTTTCCATTTGGGCTACACCGTCGCTTGCCATTAAGGCTACATCCTCACATGCCATTAAGGCCACATCGTCATTTAAGAATATGCATGCAACACTACTATGCTACAATAACTTATGCAATGACACATCAACAAAACAAGCCAACACAACTTTCTAATCATATATCGATGTTCATACATCGTCACACATCATTACATCATGAAATCTCTTTAATTATATCGTCATATTCGCAACTTCGCAATCAGAACACAACATCGGAAAGAAACAAAACCCATAAAATCATATCATACTATTTTAAACATTTATATTGAGTAAAAAATATTTTTAGCTTTCCGTAGGTTCGAACGGCGCGCCAAACGGACACCCGAGTCAAAAGTTATGAATTTTCAAAGATTTTTAAGAATCTGCGAGTTTCAGTAGGATACCCATATATGGTAACTGGTTACCCCCTGTCAAAACGGGAAAAAAATGCTATTTTTTGAGTGGTGACCAGGTACCCATATATGGAAACCGATTCCCACTGTTTCAGAATATAAAAAAAAAAGATTTATATGTTACAAAAAGCACTTTTTTGTCTGGTACTCATGTCTAACTTTCACCTATTATACCGTTAATGTTTGTAATTGAACTTCCCATATTCATACCTCAATACCAACCATTTTAATTCACACAAAAACACAATTAATTAAGCACTTAACTTAAGTGATTATTTCATCCAAATCAAAAAGCATTGTTATAGCAATTACACCCAAATATCACCCATCAATTAACTTCATTTATACAACATCAAATGCAAGAATTTCACACCCAGTCACAATCAACAATTGTCACATGGATAAATCATATAAAACACCCAATTCTCACAAAGATGAACATATAATTACATAACCTAACTCTAACATAACCCATCATCATACAAACCCTTATAGAGTTAGAACCCCACCCTTACCTTAGGTTTTGAGTTCTCTTCCCTTCTCCAATAGAGTCTTCCCTTTAGAACTAGATTCTTCCTTTTCTCATCTTCTCCCAATACCACTCTTTTTGCCTCTTCTCTAGTTTCTAGGATCGGTTGAGAATAATGATTCTCTCTATCTCTTTAGACCCCTAATTTCAATAACCCCATATCGCCCTTCCTTATTTTTGATTATTTATTTAATTACTAATATTATAAATAACTTGTATCTATAATATTAATAATAATAATAATTATAATAATAATAAAATAATAATAATAATAATAATAATAATAATAATAATAATAATAATAAAATGATTACTATTCTTCTCACCACACCCCCATGGTTCTATGGTTTCGGTCATACACCCTTAACACCTCAGCTTCTATAATTTCTAAGACATCTCATCATCAACAAACACTACTCATCACATAACATCACATCATAAAATCTATTAACTCATACAAATACACTATATCGACTAATTCACCGTAATTCATGTATTCACCAATAATCATTGATATTCATACTAAATTAATTAAATAATTAATCTAGATTTTTGTGGTGTTACACCTTCACTCAGTCTCTCAAGGAACTAATCAACAACAATTGATGGTTTTATTGTTTAAATGAATTCTTCTTCTAAGCATATTACATATGTGTTTTGAGTATATATTTTTTAACACTTCTACGAGAAACAACTCAAGTGTTAAAACAATTTACATGAAGGGATATGAACATAAACACTATTCGAGCAACAACTCTAGTGTTCATTACATGTTTGTACAAAGATGAATATGATCTAAGTTCAAGTGCAGCATCGTGTAGTCTGCTTGTCTTCATTTTCCTTATTCAACAAGCTATGAGAAACAACTCATTGTTTTTCATGTTTCTACCAAGAAGTATTTGATAAGATTTTGAATATCATCTTGTTGAATTATTCTTCATCATCTTCTTGATTTCTTTTTGGTTGGCTTAAGTATGTTCAGCGTAACAGCTCTACCAATATTTGAACACCAACAACATTTTAAACATACGATTATTTTCTTATATAGACAAGAAAAATAGAGGTGTTGGATATTTGAAAAAGAGTCGTTACAAATAGCACTGCTATGTCCTTTTCTCTTACACAAGTCAAGTTAGTGGAGAGGTAGTGGAATAAGGATTTTTTGTACTGTGTACTATTGTACTATGTTAATATTATATTATTTCCTTTTGCACTTCAGAGGCTTCTGCGAGCATGAGTTTAGAAGCAGGAACATAACATAAGGTCTTCAAAACATCAAAACTTCAGAACTGCGTCTTAAGAGTCTTTAGAACTTGGTAGTGAGAACCTGTTGTAGAGAACCTTGGATCAGAAGAGCTTCAAGTCTTCAGAGTCTTAAGAGCTGCGTCTTTAGAGTCTTCATTACTTGGTGTTGAGAACCCGTTGTAGAGAACACTGGATCTTTATAACTTCAAGTCTTTAGGATCTTCAGAATTTACGTCTTTAGAATCTTTAGCACTTGGTTCTTTAGGAATCCTTTTAAGAACCTTGTTATTAGAAACACAAGTCTTCAGCATATGGACTTCAGTAGAAACATTTTCTTTAGATCTTTTAACTTTGTCTTCTTAAAACAAGTCATCTTTTAGAAACTAAGTTTTTAGTATTTGGACTTCAGTAGAAACTTTGTCTTCAGATCTTCTAACTTTGTTTCTTTTGAACATACTTTCTTTAGAAACTTGAGTCTTTAACATTTATACTTTACTATAAATTTGAGTCTTCCGATCTTTTGACTGTTTCCTTAGAACATGTTGTCTTTAGAAGCTTGTGTCTTTAGCATCTGGACGTAAGTAAAATTTTCTGTATTTTGATCTTCTGACTG
>OX451739.1:1386845355-1386884976 GCA_948472305.1 Vicia faba
AAATTGAAATAATCATAGATTCAATTAAATTTTTTGGAAGTGAACATAACAGCAAATGACATTCAACGTGTATTTTATATACCATTAGTCATAAATAGATAAAAGAACTAGCTTACTCTTTAAAGAAGAGATAAATGAAACAATACAACCTCACCAATAATATGGAGTATGCACAAGCATTTCACGTGAAGCTTAAGAATATGAGCATTAACAAATGATAAGCTCACTGGGAACAAATACGACCAATGTTGATGAGCGCATGACTACTGTGTTGAAGACCCCACTAGTCTCGGCAAATTAAGTGAATGTAAGGGCAGAAGAATGTTATCATATACTGAGGTCTGATTTGATTAGGTTATTTTGGAGGTGTTTTGTCTTCTGATGCAGTTTACTCTATAAAAGATTGGGTATGTCTGAATCTCAGTAAATCTTTTAAGCAAACTGATAACTTATGGAGAAGTAGTTTCTTAGGAAGCAAGGAAACTATGTGTTTTAACATGTGAGTGATGTCAAAAAAGTATGCACGACAACTTGAAGGTCATGATACTGTGTGGATCTGAGAGGACATTTTTCAGTCATGTCCTTATTAAGTTGGAGAAGTCAGAGGGCTTGGATATGCTTCAAAGAGCCATAGGATCTGGTGTATTTTTCTAAGGGTGTGAGTATGTTCAACATATATGTGAAGCTATGGTCCTTCATTATGAGCCTGTGAGAATCTTCATGTGTTTTCATCCGGTGTGGAAGTGGTTATGTTTAGAAGGAGTATTGTTTATTCATGACAAGGGGGTGAAGTACTTGTTTATATTTTGTTGTCATATGCCTCTTTTGAGGATATGATGTCAAACAACATGTTGTGACAAAATGTAGTGATTGGTGATCCTGAAAGGTCATGTTTGATTCAAGTCATGTGAAGCTGGGTGATTGAATCATAAATACACATATCTCTCTAGTGGTCAATAGTTGTGTCTGGGAGAATTTATTTATTTTTCTACAGATTTTTGGAAGGATTCACTGAAGGTCATTGTTGTTAAGAGATGTCACATATGTGATATTATGATATTTTGGCGTGTGTCACTAAGTCTAAGTGAAATGAGTACACTTAGATTCCAGTTGAAGGAATTATGTTTATGCTTCAGAACATATCTGGATAATTTATGAATCATTTTTTGACTGATGGTTGAAGATGTGTTCGTCATGGGTTTGAGCATTCAAGAGAAAGAAGACAATGTCTGACTGGATGTCATGACATTATTTAGCACATGCTTCATGTGTGATCAACAAAGGAGTTTTATGGTCGGTGTGGTCAAACATGTGTTCCAAGGGAGTGTATAAAGTGTGTTTTAATGTGCATGTGCATGTATTGGGACTATTTCTTTTTGGCAGAAAATTTCTAGAGCTAATAAAGACATTCAAAGCTTTTTTGGACGATGCACATTAATTTTAGTGGCAGTTTTCTCCTTAAATAATGTTTCCTTTTAACCAAGACCAATGCTACAATCAAGGATCATTATTTCCCAAGTAAATACTCAGCTATTTATAGTGGTTACTCCCTTACTCTTTCACCTTGCGAGTGTTCTGAGTTTTCTCAATCCTGGTGGGTTTTGTTCGGGTATGGGTAAGTTATGCTTGGGTATATGGTTTTGTGAAGGCCTTTGTTGCCAATTTTTGGCTTAAAAGGGGGAGAAAATGTTTGTTCAGATGGTTAGTCTGGAGTTTGTATTTTTAGATGTTGTACAAACATGTCGAATTGGATGCTCTATCCTATGTCTGTTTGGGTTTGTTTTGTGACTTCTGATCTGAGTTATGAACACATTGTGACATGTGTTCTGATTTACCCATGGCGGTGTTGGATACTTCTTAAGTATCCTCTAATGCCATAGGTTTACTAGTGTGTTCTTCATGGTTCTCTTATGCCACCGTTTGTGAGGAAGACTTATTAATCCGTGACAAGAATAGGTTCCTAGGTTGAGGGGGAGTGTCACCTATCTTCTTCCTCATGTATATCGAACATGATGTCCTAACATCATTGTGCGTGTGAAGAGATGTTCCTCCATGTTGATATTTTGTTGTGTTTAATAGGTACTGAAGACTAATGCTGAAGAATTGTATTTTTTGTTAATTGTTGTAATTTAGGTTGTAATTTATATTCTTTTTTTTAGCCAAAATTTGCCAAAGAGGGAGATTGTTAGTTCTTTATTTTTAGGATTATCATTAATTTTAGTAAAACAAATACAGTAGCAACATGTTAAATAGGATGTAATTACTTGTTATGAAAAACATGTGGAACAAGAAGTCCTATTTTATATTGAAACATGTTGAGATGATAAGTTCTCATCATCTGGAGAAACATGTCCGATAAGATGTCCTATGCAGGGTCATATAACATCGCGCCTGAGCTGAGTTGAACAGTTGGATTCTATTATGATTTAAATATGCATAATAATTTTGGAATATAATACAATTACTATGTGGCATTAATTTAAAGGTATTCAAGAATCAAGAAGAATATTGAAGAATATTGAAGAATATTGACTTTCTAAATAAGGAGACTTTTTAGGAAAGAATTGATTGAAGACCTATTTTATTGCAGAATCTTCTGCAAATTTGTAACAACTGATATGTTGTGATTTTTAAGCCCAAATTCAGTTGAGAGATAGACTATAAATAGAAGCATTGTAACCTATGAAAAGGCACCAGCCGAGAATAAGAAAGATGTAATCATTAGGGTTGAGTCTGTACCACTCTCTAAGAGTGTTGGTTGTATGTTCCACTCGATTGTGAGTTGGACTGATGTTATAGAGTTTTTGTCGCTATTATTGTTCTCCTAGAAGCTGTGAAGCAAGAGTGGTATTGTTCTTGGAGGAATATTTTAAGCAACTCCAAGTTGTTGTTCTTAGTCAAGAGTCTTGGCTAGGTATTTTTTTTAGAAGTGTGTCTTCTAATATTGTCATGGAAGTGTGTCTTCTCGTCATGGAAATGTGTATTCTATTTTTCATCATGGAAGTGTGTCTTCCTATTTTATCCAATCGTTGTATGTGATTGATAAAGAATTCAGAAGGTCCTCATATCTAGGTGAGTCTTACATAGAAGTATAACACGGGTAGTGGTTAAGTAAGAAGTTGTAAACATGGGAATTTATTTTCGAATTGATACTATTTTAGTGGATTTGTGCATGGCTTGGTATGCCCCCAGAGTAGAAGAGTTGCTCCGAACTAGGTTAACAATCCTGGTGTGTTATTTATGATTTTCAGTATTGTTTTTCTTGTTTTTTATACCTTTCCATGTTTGTTTTTGTCAGAACAGATGTCTCAACATCCTAAGGGCATATGTGATCTGACTTACCAGAATTTCATATCACAACCAAAGTTAAACAGATTGTCATCCATATTATTTTTAACTTTATGAATACCTACTAGAGTGTTCTTTAGAGCTTCCATCTTATTTTATGTTTCTGAAATTTTTGCTTCTAAATGAGAAAAGATATTTCTATTTGAAGCAAACTTTTTAAAAGCTTCCATAGCTTTTCTATGTAAGTTTTCAAAAGTGTCAAGTAAATCAAGATGAGATATTCCATTTACATATTTATTTTTAGAAGAGTTTACCCTGTCCTTCTTACATCTTAATTATCATTAGAGATATGATTCTCATCACTTCTAGATGCTTTGAGTCCCTTCTTTTCATATTTATAATAATGACTGGAGAGGCACACTTCACCATACTTGGATGGTTTGTGTTGCTTCTTTCTTCTATTATTAAATTTAGTTGAAAAGAAAATGTTTTCCAAATCATCATCATCATCATTAGATTCCTCATCACTTGAAGATTCAACATCGCTTCCCCAAGCCAAAGAGGCCTTCTTAGGTTTGTCACGACTCCTGTGTTGATTCCTCTTCTTCTTTTTGTCAAGAATGAAATCTCTTTTTGTGGATTTTTATTCCTTAGAAGATGTTTAATTTCTTGTAGGCTCAATGTATCCTTTGTTGATTTTTTTTCACTTTTCTTTTTCAAGTAGTTATGATATCTTTTGACAAATAAACTCATCTCTTCGTCTTCTTAAACATAGTTGTTACTAATGAAGAAGTGAAAACCACAAGAAGGAGGGGGGTGAATTGAAACTTTAAAATCAAATGCAAATGACACAATGGTTTTTATCCTGGTTCGCTTGATCTCTGTTGTACCCCAAAATTTTCCCTACCATATTCCTCAAAACATTTCAAGAAAGATCCTAAAGTTGCTCAAGGAAGCCCAAGGGTTGACTAGACAAGCTCTCTCCTAAGGCAGTCTACCCCAAATTAGAGTTTCATGTTGCATCAAGTTACTTGAGTCCAAGGGATCCCAAATGCTCACCATTGTCCTATTAGGTTCTCAAGATCATCCATGTCAAGTTTCAAGCCTTGCAGAGGAAGTTTGCTCAATCAATTGCTCAAAGGCCTAAAAATCGACTGTGCTAGGGCAAAAGTCAATTGTGGCCCCCATACAGTCAAACTTCAAGATTTTTGGTCAAAATCCTCATTTTGAAGTATCATTCATCATTTTATCAAGGGTTGATCATGATTCATCAAGTATTTCTCATAATTCATCAAGAACCAAAAGTTACTAAATTAGGGTTTTGCAGGAAATGTCAACTCAACTTTGACCAAGCATAACTTTCTCATACTTTATGATAAATGACCCATCCAAAGCTCATTTTTAAGAGGATGCAATTCTATAAAATCCATCTTCATCTCCAAAGTTCAAAATATGCACTCACAAGAAATTATGAATTTGGACATTATAGGTTATTTTGAAAAGTCCACAAAAACACCTTTTTTGTCAAAGCTTCATACATGAACATGGAATACCAAATTGAGATGATACCAATAGGGTTGCTTAGAGGACATCTCAAGATTTATAAAAAGTCAAAGAACACCTTCAAAGAGTAAAAATTGAGGAAGTTATGCATTGGTGAAGTTGACCTTTTTTGCAAAATTGTCAAAAGTCAACTATGCCTAAAATTGCAAATTTTGCTAAATGGGCCTAACTTTTTGCACTTGTATTGAGTTGGTAGCATGGTCCACGAGACCTAGCTCTTTCCACTTGTCTTTATCTTATTTTTATCATTTATTTTGATTTTTATTTGAATTAAATAAATTTTAATCAAAACAAATCATGAAAAAATCTAAAACATTGAAACCTCAAGATATTGTGCATGTTTCAGGTCTTATATCCAATTGGCAAGTGATTGAATTCGTGCAAAGCCTTGGTGTGCACAAAAATATTGAATTTGGCCTATTTTTGGAAGTATCTTCAAGTGAATCAAATCCAAATCAAAAGCTATAATGGAGGAAGATTGAGATCATGTTTGCAACCCTAATCCAATCCTCAATACATAAGGAACATTTGCAGACAAAAAGAGGAAGCTTTTGGAGGCGTGAGAGGTCAGAACAAACTTGAAAAAATCACAAAAAGTTCTGAGGTGAATTCATAGTTCTGGGCAATTACAAGGCTTCCTGACCATCCCATTCACTTCCTGGGAGTGCAAGCAAGCAGTACCAATAAAAAACAAGCGCGCTAGTGCCCAGAATTCGTCCCCACGACTCCCACAGTTTGCCCATATTTCCAAAACTGAATCTTGTTATTCTTGCACATTCATCACATTCTAATCACATATTCTTGTTCACCATCTCATTTTCAAGCTATCTATACCATTTAATCTAGTTTTTATGGACTATATCAAGATTCACCATTGCTAGGTTTTGTTGGCTCGATTTGGGATTTTTGTGTACAAGTGAAATTAGCCCTCAAGAAGGGCACCATCGTGCTCAGCAGGCTAATACGAATCAATTCATGGCCTTAGTTTTTATTTATCTTGCTTGTGCTTAATTTTTAGAAATTACAGGGATGTAGCGACGGACATATGTTCGTAGGTAAAAGTTTTCAACTTTTACTAATGGAGCGAGGTTGGGGATGATCTGCGTGGCACCACCTTACTGGGCCATTTAAGTTCTGGCGCTTTGATTTTCCACTAACTCCCATTATTTTATGTTATCAATTGTTTTTATTTCATATACAAGAAACAAAGCCAGCGCAGTTGGTTACAAAGTGAGTGGGAAATGCTTCAGGACCTGGGTTCGAATCCCAGGTCCCCCCAATTATTTCACATTCTTTTTCTTTCAGTGATCCACCGTGCACACAAGCCAAGAAACCACCATGTGACCTCATCATCCAACCTGCCAAGTGTCCAGGAGGCCGGATCTGAAGACCATCAATGAAGGAGTACCATAGGCCTTGGTCAACGTGCAGCACTGGAACGGGCAAGTCAAACGTGGGTCAAGTTCTATTGGGCCCAGAATCTGCTGTTTACACCCTCCAAATCACCAATTTCAGGCCCAATCCTTTTTTCTTTCTTTTTATTTTTCTTAATTAATTAATTTAGTTATTTCACTAACACAAATTAATTATTCCTTTTATCAAAAAATCACAAAAATAATATTTTCATCCAATTAGATTTAGGTTAATTTTTTATCAAAAAATTAATTAATTAAATTAGAATATTTAATTTTAGATAACTTTAATTAGTTTATGAATAAATTAAAAAAACAATTAGAACAATTAGTTTTTTTTTTATTTCTAACTTTATTATATTTTCTTTTTCTTAAAATAACCAAAAATACAAAAATAGGTTAAATTTAGTCATTTTCTTTAATTAATTTAATTACTAATTAATTGTATATTTAATTTAAGAACCTAATTCTTTTTCTTAAAAAATATTAAAAACAACAAAAACATTTTTTCTACCAATTAGGTTAGAAGGGGTCAAAACCCTAGTTCTCTCTCGTTCCTAATTTCATCGCGCGCGCTTTATTATTTTATTTTTACCATATCAATGTAATTGCTCACAAGTTGTAATAGATTAATTAGGACTTTTACTTTCATTTATTGCTTTTCTTTATGGGTTTGTTTTTGGCTATGTAAATACCCGAAGCCTTGTAATAGCATAGCTTTAATTTCCGCATTTTAAATTCCGCAAAATATTGACTGTTAGATGTATGAATAATTAGGGTTGCATGACAAGAATGTATGATTAACTTTAAAACGGTTAGCTAACCCTAAATGTGCAAAGATAATAATCTGAAACTGAATCACTCGCACATGCGCACTCCTAGGGTACACTCCCACTTGGTTGCCTTCGGTAAACGGTCATTAAGTATAGGATGCTTTAGTGGTCGCTCTCTTGTCTAAACAAAGATCAAAGTCTCGTTCGTAAAGTTGCCTCGAAATGGTTGCCTCGGAATGGTTTCCTCGGAATGGTTGCCTCAGAATTGTTGCCTCGAATAATTGATCTAAGACATTAGGGTTACTACTAAGACATCCTAACATTTCTTTAGTGATCGTACGTCCCTGTCGAATTGACCCTTCAAACTCCAACGACGGTGCTACCTACTCACTAATAGTGGCATAACACTGTCTAAAGGAAACAAAAATAGAACAATTCTTTCTTTCGAGTAGGTAGATTAGTTCTTAAGTACTTGCTCAATCCAAACAAACTTTTTCACACTTACACTCCTCTTTTAAACAAAGCTTTCAAAAACACTTCGTAACACTCTTGAAGACAGAAGCAAGGGTTAAATCGAAGTCAAAAAAAATTTCAAATCAAACACACAAGCAATTTTGAAAATGATGAGCAAGTACCTAAGAGCTCGTGGAAAACCAAGGATATAAAGGGTGCTAATACCTTCCCTTTCTATAATCTTCTCCCCGTACTCAAAATCTCGAAAAAAGGAATTTTTCTGTGCTTTTTTCCTTTCCTTTTGGATAAAATAAAAGTCGATGGCGACTCTTGCTTAACGCGACATTTTGCAAACACAAACGCAAAACGCAAACCAACATTCCTAAAATAGTCCCGGTTCTGGCCACCGTATCACAGAACTGGTGACTCTGCTGGGGATATATATAAGTGGGGTATACCTTAGGATTAGTTCATCATGTTGCTTCTATTATTTGATTTGATTGCTTTATCTTTGTGGGCTTTGTATTGGAGTTACTATAGATCCTAACCCGGATCTGGGGGACACCTTTTAGGTAAGTAGCAATAAACTGTGAGGGAACTGTACGACGTAGACCAATACGGTTGAAGCATTAGCTACGTTGATGTGGCACATTGGTAGGTACCGGTATCCCTTGTGGAGAAACAAGGAGAATACGAGGCTGCTATATGGGTCGTTAAGCATCAACTGACCTTAGAACCTATAATTGACCAAGTTGGCCATAGGAAGTAGTGAGATAGCCAGCCTCGGCATAGAGCTGAGAACTGGTTGATACTCGATACTACACTCATTGAGACCATAATCTCGAGATAGTTCCGGCCGTAAGAAAAGATTGCGTGAGCTGAAACCATGACCGATGGAGGATGGTCAGTGATATTGAGAACCTCTAGAACCCGGTTACTATTATAATGGATAGGTTGAAACCAACTGAACTTCAAGAGGGTAGTACCTAGACCCCATGCAAGCCTGAAACTTAAGGGCTATTGTATGACTTGTTTGCCTTTACCATGTCTGCTATCTGTGATACATGTTGTGTGTTTTTATCATAACATCATGCATCATGACATAGCATGCATATTTCATTGAACTAACCATTTCAAAGACCAAGGGGATTTATCTTTGTTCTGTTTTGCAGATCATGACTTCCATCGCAGAAACACCATCCGAGTTAACTTTGTGCAAATACCTGCTCAACTCAAAGATTTGGCCTCGAGAATTTCTGATACTTCCTCATTTATTAGAAGACATGGTCAAATCCTTAATTTGGTTACCTCCAAGTTGGATGAGCATATGATGAGCGTCCTTTTCCAGTTCTTTGATCCGTTGCATCATTGTTTCACCTTCCGGGATTATCAGCTAGTCCCCACTTTGGAGGAGTTTTCTGATTTACTAGGTATGTCCATCCTCGAGCAGACACCCTTCACAGGTTTGGAGGAGGTTCCTAGACCCGAGTACATCGCTTCAACTTTACACTTGAAAAAGGCAGATGTAGTGTCTAATTGGGAGACACGGAGCGGAGTTTAGGGTTTCTTGGCCAAGTTTCTAATGGATCAAGCTCAACAGTTATGGGATAACATGGACTTTCAAGCTTTTTAAGACATCTTTGCTCTCCTCATCTACGGCTTGGTTCTATTCCCGAATCAAGATTCCTTCATAGATGTGAATATGGTCAAGATCTTCTTGTCTCGTAATCCAGTGCCTACTCTTCTGGGTGATATTTTACATGCTCTTTATACTCGTACAGTGCAAAGAAGGGGGACCCTCATGTGTTGCACGCCGCTGATGGCGAGGTGGTTTATTTCGCACCTCCCCAAATCTGTATTAAAGAATGAGGAAGGTGTAGGTTGGACTTACAAAATCATGTCCCTTGCTCATACAGACATCCTTTGGAGTTCCAAGGATATGGAAAGAGTAGCTATCATTGATCGATGTGGGGAATACCCTAATGTCCCATTGCTTGGAATTAGAGGGGGTATAACTTATAGTCCTTGTTTGGCTTTACGACAGTTTGGTCGCGCTCATAGAGACGGTCCTCATGAGCTACTGCTTACAGACATTGTCTTTGACTACAAGGGGGACGTGAATAAGCATCACCGAAGGTTTATACGAGCCTGGAGTATGGTGAACAGGTCCGACCCTTAAGATCTAGGACTAAAGACTTCTCTCCCTATGCAACCTTATCTCCAGTGGGTTCGAGCCCGTGCTCAAAAGCTAGGGATGCCTTATGAAGTTGTTTTGCTGGTGATCGTGGAGTATACTAATGAAGAAGGGGTTCCTTATACCATGCTTTATCCCTACATGCCTACTGATCTTGGGGAATTAAAGAGATCCTGGATTCAGCTAAAGGAGGAGCGGGATACCTATCGAGAGAAGTATCATGAGAAGGAGAGGAAGATTTTGAAGCACATGAGGCAGCTTGAGAACGAAAGGACGATCAATGATTATGTCATCACGAAGGGAAAGAGACCATGGGATTTCTGATTTCTGCTTGTTTCTAGCTTAGATTTGTTTTTCAGTTATTTCTTTTGTAACGCCTTAAAGGCATTGTTAAACATTTTACAAGTTTGAATTTAATAAAGTTTGTTTATTTCTTGGTTCACAAATTTAAATCCCCAAAGTCTTTGAAATCATTTCATACGCATTCCATTACCATGCACCTCATCATAGGTACCATTACAGGTTTCTTATCTTCTTTGCTGTTTATTTCAGCATAAAATGTCTTATGAAACACCTACCGATCAAGCCATCAAGGCTCTTAAAGCACATAATGCTCAGTTCCAAGAGATGTTCCTGAATTTGGCCAAAGGGCAGCAGGATCTAAAGACTCTTATCCTGAAAGAGAAGAAGAAGAAGAAGAAGAAGAAGGTGGTTCTTCTGAATATGGGTCACAAATTTGGGAATAGGTTACGACAAGAGACTGATCTGTCTCATTCATCTGGAGGAGGAGAGAATCAATAGGAAAGAAAGGGGCCTAGTCCTGTGGTCTCTGATAATGACACTGATTTTGATGAAGACAAGTATCCTCCTGCTAAGGATAGGTATAAACAACTTAAAGACCGGCTGAGTGCAATGGAGATTCAGAAGATACCTGGGTTGGACTTCGGAGATCTGGGACTGGCATCTGGGGTGGTGATCCCTCATAAGTTTAAAGATCCTGTCTTTGCTAAGTACAATGGGGTATCCTGCCCGAAGCTACACCTTCGCTCGTACGTCAGAAAGATTCAACCCTACACTGCTGATAGGAACCTGTGGGTTCATTTATTTCAAGATACTCTGTCAGGGACTCAGCTTGAATGGTTCTATCAATTGGAAGGAGCTAATGTCCGCAACTGGGAGGACCTTGCTGCTTCTTTTTACAAGCAATACCAGTACAACGCCGACCTTGATCCCATGTGTACACAACTTCAGGGTATGTCTATGGGTACATGCGAAGGCTTTAAGGACTATGCTCAGAAGTGGAGAGATCTTGCTGGAGGAGTCCAACCCCCTCTGTCTGATAGGGAGTTGGTGGATATGTTTCTTGGGACTTTGTCGGGTCCATTCTTCAACCATTTGATTGGAAGTTCATCATCCGGATTTACTGAATTGATTTTGACCGGGGAGAGAGTGGAAGCTGGTATAAAAAGTGGCAAGATACAGAAAGGTGCTTCATCAAGTACAAAAAAGAAGCCTTTCAGAAAAGAAGCTAGTGCAGTTTACAGCTCGAGGAGCCAAAATCGACCTGAACGCCGCCAAGCAGTTAACGCGGTAGTAATATCAAGACCCACTGTTGCCCCACAGCACAACAATCATAAAAGAGTAGAGAGACCGCAAAGACAGTATACTCGGCTCAGTATGACCCTGTCTCAAATTCTGCTGCAATTGTTGAAGACTAACTTGATAACTCTGAGGGAAGCCCCGAAGAATCCCAGTACTACATCACCGCTGTATAATCCGAACACCCGCTGCGCCTATCACTCAGATAGTCCAGGGCATGATACAAAAAACTGTTGGGCCTTGAGGAATAAGGTGCAGGATTTAATTGAGGCTAAAGAAATCGAGTTTGACGCTCCGGAGAAATCCAACGTCATAACTGCGCCCATGCCCAAACATGATCAGGGAGTGAACGCAATTGGGGATGATGAAGAAGAGTCAGATATTGAAAGCTGGATTTACCCAACTACCGACGGTGGATTGAACAATTGGACAGCGAAGGACTTCGTGCCCATTTATTTTATTACACAGTAATAGACTTTTGTTTTGAGATTTGTAACAGACAATTTAAAACTTTACGACCCGGTGCCTTTCCCGAGACACCGTGGTTTTGTTTGTGAGGGCTTATTATGTGTCATTTCCATATATCATCAATAAAGTATTGGATGTTTTCTTGCATTACAAATTTTGCACTCCTTGTTTTTCTTTTTTATCTTGCACTTTATTAAAACAACTATTGTCTTACACACACTCACATATCATAATGCAGATCCACATCCACTCTGGATCCCACTGATAACGACTCTGCTACTGTCAGTTATGACTTCGAAAGTCCGATCAACCAAGTCGAGGACGAAGGTGAGGATGATTGCGAAGTTCCTGGGGAACTTGCTAGACTGTTACTACAGGAAGAGAGGGCCATACAGCCCCATGAAGATCCAGTGGAATAAGTGAATCTGGGTACAGAGGAAGACAAGAAAGAGGTTAAGATCGGTGCAAATCTGGAGCCTAGCGTCAAGCAACGATTAATACAAATGCCGCGTGACTATGTTGAGATCTTTGCTCGGTCTTATGAGGATATGCCTAGGTTGGATACTGATATTGTGGTTAACCACTTGCCAACTAAAGAAGATTGTCCTCCAGTGAAGCAGAAAGTTCGCCGAATGCACCCAGAGATGTCTGAGAAAATCAAAACTGAGGTCATGAAACAGTTTGATGTCGGTTTTCTAGCAGTTACTTCTTACCCGCAGTGGGTTGCTAATGTGGTTCCGGTGCCGAAGGAAGATGGTAAGGTTCGGATGTGTGTGGACTATAGGGATCTAAACAGGGCAATCCCCAATGATGATTTCCCACTCCCTCACATTGATGTTCTGGTCGACAACACCGCACAACATAAGATCTTCTCCTTTATGGATGGTTTCTCCGGTTACAATCAGATTAAGATGGCTCCCGAGGACATGGAGAAGACAACTTTCGTTACACAGTGGGGTACCTTCTGCTACAAAGTCATGCCGTTCGGATTGAAGAATGCTGGGGCAACGTATCAGCGCGCCATGGTCTCTTTGTTCCATGACATGATTCACCATGAGATTGCGGTATACGTTGACGACATGATCGCAAGATCCCAAACATAAGAGGAACATCTTGACCATCTCCAGAAGCTATTTGACAGGTTAAAAATGTACAAGCTGAGGTTAAACCCGAACAAGTGCACCTTCGGGGAAAGATCTGGTAAGTTGATGGGTTTCGTCGTTAGTGATAAAGGTATTCAAGTGGATCCCGCAAAGGTGAAGGCTATACAGGAAATGCCAGCTCCCCAAACATAAAAAGAAGTCATAGGCTTTTTAGGACGTCTGAACTACATTTCCCGATTCATTTCACACCTAACTGCTACTTGCGAGCCAATCTTCAAGCTGTTGAAGAAAGATCAAGTGGTAAAATGGAATGATGAATGTCAGGCCGCTTCTGAAAGGATCAAATAATATCTCCAAGAGCTACCTATTCTGAGGCCTCCAGTTGAAGGGAGACCTTTGATTTTATACTTGACAGTACTCGACAATTCGATGGGGTGCGTGATGGGGCAGCATGACGAGTCTGGCCGAAAAGAGCATGCTATATACTACCTTAGCAAAAAGTTTACCGACTGTGAGACCCGATACTCACTGCTTGAGAAAACTTGCTGCGCTTTGGCATGGGCTGCTCGTCGGCTAAGACAGTATATGCTGACTCACACTACCCTATTGATATCAAAGATGGATCCAATCAAGTATATCTTCGAAAAGCCTGCCTTGTCCGGAAGAATAGCAAGATGGCAGATGATCTTGACTGAGTATGACATCTAATACACGACCCAAAATGCAATCAAGGGGAGTGTATTGCCAGATCATTTTGCGCATCAGGCAGTGGATGATTACCAGTCTATGAACTTCGAGTTTCCGGATGAGGCCATCATGTTGGTGACTGACTGTGAAATACCTAGACCGGATGAAGAACCTGAGGATGGATCCAGATGGTCTATGTATTTTTATGGAGCTTCAAACGTGTTGGGTAATGGCATTGGCGCCGTGATCATATCTCCTGAAGGCTGTCATACTCCGTTCACCGCCCGATTATGTTTTAACTGCACCAACAACATGGCAGAGTATGAAGCATGCATCATGGGCCTTCGAGCAGCTATTGACCTAAGATTAAGTTCTTGAGTGTATTCGGAGATTCCGCTCTCATGATCAGTCAGATCAAAGGCGAGTGGGATACGAAGCACCCAAATCTTATTCCTTACAAAGAGTATGTATTGACGTTGCTTCCATATTTTGAGGAAATAACCTTTGAACACTTCCTCAGAGAGGAGAATCAGTTAGCGGACGCACTAGCTACCATGTCTTATATGTTCAAGGTCAGGTGGGACAATGAGGCTCCCCAGATTACCATTGAGAGGTTAGACGAACCCGCACATTGCTGTGACATCGAGACTGAAGAGGTAACAGATAAACCCTGGTTTCATGAGGTAAAGAGGTATCTTGAGGCTCAAGGGTATCCCGAGGGCGCATCTGTTAATGACAAGAAGTTTCTGAGGAGGTTCGTTGCAAAGTTCTTCATCAGTAATGGCATCCCTTACAAACGTAACCATGATTCAACCTTACTGCGTTGTATGGATAAGAACGAGGCAGAAAGGATTATGGCAGAGTTACATGAAGGTACCTTCGGAACCCATTTCAGTGGACATACCATGGCAAAGAAAATCCTACTGACAGGATATTATTGGTCTACCATGGAATCCGATTGTTATCAGCATTCTCGGACCTGTCATAAGTGCCAAGTCTATGCTGATAAGGTGCACATACCTCCAGTTCCTCTGAACTTCTTGACAGCTCCTTGGCCTTTTTCAATGTGGGGCATCAATATGATTGGTGAGATCAGACCTACTGCATCCAACGGGCATCGTTTCATCCTGGTGGCAATTGAATACTTTACAAAGTGGGTTGAGGCAGCTTCTTTTGCTACAGTAACCAAGAACGTCGTGGCACGGTTTATTTGACACAATTTAATCTGTCGATATGGTGTACCGGAGAGGATCATTACAGACAATGGTATAAATCTCAACAATATGATGATCACCAAGCTCTGCAAACAATTCAAGATACAACATCACAACTCTTCTCCTTACCGGCTGAAGATGAATGGGGCTGTTGAAGCGGCTAATAAGAACATTAAGAAGATTGTGCAGAAGATGACGGTGACATACAAAGACTGGCATGAGATGTTACTGTTTTCTCTTCATGGATACCGAACCTCAGCGCGGAATTCAACAGGGGAAACACCCTACTCTTTGGTGTATGGCATGGAAGCAGTTTTACCCATTGAAGTCCAGATACCCTCTCTTAGGATTATGAAAGATGCAGGTTTGAATGAGGATGACTGGTTCCAGACTCGACTTGATCAGTTGAACTTAATCAACGAAAAGAGACTTACTTCTATTTGTCATGGTCAGACGTATCAAAAGCGGATGATCAAGGCATTTAACAAAAAAGTTAGACGACAAGAGTATCAAGTGGGGGATCTAGTGATCAAGCGCATCATACTACCTCAAGGTGATCCCAGGGGAAAATGGACCCCTACGTACGAAGGGCCATTTGTGGTTAAGAACATTTTCTCAGGAGGAGCTATGATACTAACCACCATGGATGGTGACGACCTTCCTCACCCCGTCAATGCAGACATAGTGAAAAGATACTACGCACAATCAAAGACCCGCTAGGTTGACTGACCTAGACAAAAATAAGGGCTTTCCGGTGAACCAAAAGGGTTCGGGCAAAAATAAGGGATGAAAATGAAAAAAAAACTCTACACCCGGCAAGTCGAAAACCTGAAAAGGCGGCTTGGGCAAAAAAGGGTATCCCGGTGGACTGAAAACCCGAAAGGGCGGTCCAGGCAAAAATTAGGGATCAAAGCGTAACACTATGTCTCATTGGATCATCTTGAAACCAGACTTCGGTATCGACTATCAAGCTTGGACGACACTAATCAATCTGATCCACCTTCAACCAAGTAGCAAAGTGATGAGATGCTTGAAGATATAAAGGCAATAGTAGAGTTGGAACCCAGTGGGATTGTTCACATAGCTGTTTTTTGTTGCTTTACACAAATTGTATAATTTCTATCATTCAGCGGCGTTCTCTTACTAGGACGTCAGCCTCTTGTACAAAAATGCCTATTTACAGGCCAACTTCAAAATCAATACAATTCATTTTCACAAAGAAATTTCAAATCATTTCCCTTTTTCTGTTTTGTTTTGCAAGAACGTCCAATGGTTCATTTTTGATATATGCATTTGACAATAATTGCTGCTCATAAATATTTACATACGAAACAAAAGACGATTACTCGTAATATCAGGAACAAGGGAAAATGAGAAATATCCAAGCTTTACAATT
Organism: Vicia faba; assembly: GCA_948472305.1. Classification (NCBI taxonomy): domain Eukaryota; kingdom Viridiplantae; phylum Streptophyta; class Magnoliopsida; order Fabales; family Fabaceae; genus Vicia; species Vicia faba. Next base: position 1,386,861,506 of record OX451739.1, read on the forward strand.
GCTCCGTCCACCAGGTATAGGGATAGACCTAGATGGAGAATATGACTAACATTATATTCACTCCCAACAGAGCAAAAGGTATCTAAAAACAGTGATTCTCCCCAAGCAGAGTTTATCTATCATCAACACTAGAAGTTTATCCCCAACAGAGTTCATTTATTCCACAAGCAGAGACTCAATCACAACAGGGATTCATTATCACCAGCAATAGTAATTCATCCCCAGCCGAGGTTACTTCTCCAAATCAACAGGTCCTCTAACAGAGCATCTCTTCCCCACAGAATCATTTTCTCGCCGGTTTATTCTCGAGCAGGATTATTCTCACAATCATCTTCATTCACTATCCCCAGCGAAAACGAAGAATTCAACTCCTTGCACTCTTCAGCAGCAATCCAGGATTTATTTTCCCCAGCTAGAGATTATCATAAAAACATTGCATATCCATACCTCATGACATATGCATACGCATCATACAACACAATCTCATTTATTTTGAGAACATCATTGCTTGATACATATCATGCATTGCATACGACTATCCTTTACCTTTCAGGAAAGATACAACCAAATTCTCACAAAGTTCAAGCTATGAAGCCCGGATCCGACCGGATAGTATCTTGATTTCTACAGCATATTGTGAAGCCCGAATTCGACCGGATAATAGTATCAAACACCGCGAAGCCTAGATTTGACCAGATAGTGGTTTATCTTTTAAGCTATGAAGCCCGGATTCGACCGGATAATAGTTTAATCCCCAGCAAGCCGTGAAGCCCGGATTACGACCAGATAACAACTCAACAAGTTATTGTGAAGCCTGGATTACGACCAGATAGCAATATAAATTTCTGTGAAGCCTGGATTAAGACCAGATAGCAGCCAAAGACACCGCGAACCTGGATTACGACCAGATAGTGTTATATCTTTAATACAAGTTATGAATCCCGGATTACGACCGAATAGTATCTTGATTTTCTCCAAACACCATGAAGCCTAGGTTCGACCAGATAGTGGTATGAGACATCGCGAAGCCTGGATTACGACCAGATAGCAGTAAAAAAGCACTAAAGCCTGGATTACGACCAGATAACAGTACAAGACACTGAAGCTTGGATTACGACCAAATAGCAGTTTACCCGGCCAATTACTATAAATCCCGGATTCGACCGGATATTAGTAGGCCCAAAGTCAAATGGAAAACCCGGAGGCGACCGAATAACCACTTGATTTCTTCTAAAACCTGGATTACGACCAGATAAGAAGTAAGGTATTGTGAAGCCTGGATTACGACCAGATAGCAGTACAAGACACCACGAAGCCTGGATTCGACCAGATAATGGTATAAAGCATCGTGAAGCCTGGATTACGACCAGATAGCGATAAAAGGACTGAAGCCTGGATTACAACCAGATAATAGTACAAGACACTGCGAAGCTTGGATTTCGACCAAATAGCAGTTTACCTGGACAATTACTAAGAAGTCTGGAGTCGACTGGATATTAGTGTGCCCTAAATTCAAGTTGAAGCCCATATGCGACCAGATAACAACTTAATTCCTTCTGAAGCCTGGATTACGACCAAATAAGAATCGAGAAATTGCGAAGCCTGGATTACGACCGAATAGCAAGTTTAATCTCATCCCCTCAGTAAATCACTGTAAAGCTTGGATTACGACCAGATAGCAGTCAGTCTTATCACTATGAAGCCTGGATTATGACCAGATAGTAGTTCTTTTTCACCTCTTCGACCAAGAGACGATTTCCCAATAGAATAACGGATGACCGAAGCTCCTAAAATTCTATTTCTCTCAAGATAGAGATTAGCATTCCTCAGCGGAATCTTCCTCAACAACAGGTATACAGACTCTCGCTAAGGAATCTCTTATGCGATCGACACTCCTTCAGATGGCATCTTTAAGCCCATCTTTCGTCATCTTCCAAATGGAATCTCTAAGCCCATTCCCGACATCACAAGACAAGTACCACTTCATACGAGTGCAAATTTTTGGGCACTCTAGTGTTCAATCATCTTCCACCCTCGGATCACGAAAGGAAGAAAAGCCAATCTACATCCTCAGGTTTAAGAAGATTGAACAGGGGAAGCTGTTGTACCCCAAAATTTTCCCTACCATATTCCTAAAAACATTTCAAGAAAGATCCTCAAGTTGCTCAAGGAAGCCCAAGGGTTGACCAGACAAGCTCTCTCCTAAGGCAGTCTACCCCAAATTAGGGTTTCATGTTGCATCAATTTACTTGAGTCCAAGGGATCCCAAATGCCACCATTGTCCTATTAGGTTCTCAAGATCATCCATGTCAAGTTTCAAGCCATGCAGAGGAAGTTTGCTCAGTCAATTGCTCAAAGGCCTGAAAATCGACTATGCTAGGGCAAAAGTCAACTGTGTCCCCCATACAGTCAAACTTCAAGATTTTTGGTCAACATCCTCATTTTGAAGTATCATTCATCATTTGATCAAGGGTTGATCATGATTCATCAAGTATTTCTCATAATTCATCAAGAACCAAAAGTTACTAAATTAGGGTTTTGTAGGAAAAGTCAACTCAACTTTGACCAAGCATACCTTTCTCATACTTTATGAGAAATGACCCATCCAAATGTCATTTTTAATAGGATGAAATGCTCTACAATCCATATTCATCTCCAAAGTTCAAAATATGCACTCACAAGAAGTTATGAATTTGGACATTATAGGTCATTTTGAAAAGTCAACAAAAACAACTTTTTTGTCAAAGCTTCATACATGAACATGGAATACCAAATTGAGATGAGACCAAAAGGGTTGCTTATAGGACATATCAAGCTTTCTAAAAAGTCCAAGAACACCTTCAAAGAGTCAAAATTGAGGATGTTATGCATTGGTGAAGTTGACCTTTTTTTGCAAAATTGTCAAAAGTCAACTATGCCTAAAATTGAAAATTTTGCTAAATGAGCCTAACTTTTTGCACTTGTCTTGAGTTGGTAGCATGGTCCACGAGCCCTAGCTCTTGCCACTTGTCTTTATATTATTTTTATTATTTATTTTGATTTTGATTTGAATTAAATCAATTTTAATCAAAACAAATAATGAAAAAATCTAAAACATTGAAACCTCAAGATATTGTGCATGTTTCAGGTCTTATATCCAGTTGGCAAGTGATTGAATTCGTGCAAAGCCTTGGTGTGCACAAAAAGATTGAATTTGGTCTATTTTTGGAAGTACCTTCAAGTGAATCAAGTCCAAATCAAAAGCTATAATGGAGGAAGATTGAGATCATGTTTGCAACCCTAATCCAATCCTCAATACATAAGGAACATTTGCAAACAAAAAGAGGAAGCTTTTGGAGGCGTGAGAGGTCAGAAGAAACTTGAAAAAATTACAAAAAGTGCTTAGGTGAATTCATAGTTCCAGGCAATTACAAGACTTCCTGACCATGCCATTCACTTCCTGGGAGTGTAAGCAAGCAGTACCAATCAAAAACAAGCGCGCTAGTGCCCAAAATTCGTCCCCACGACTTCCACGGTTTGCCCATATTTCCCAAACTGAATCTTGTTATTCTTGCACGTTCATCACATTCTAATCACATATTATTGTTCACCATCTCATTTGCAAGCTATCTGTACCATTTAATTTCATTTTTATGGACTGTATCAAGATTCACCATTGCTAGGTTTTGTTGGCTCGATTTGGGATTTTTGTGTACAAGTGAAATTAGCCCTCAAGAAGGGCACCACCATGCTCAGTAGGCCAATACGAATCAATTCATGGCCTTAGTTTTTATTTATCTTGCTTGTGTTTGATTTTGAGAAATTGTAGGGATGTAGCGATGGACATATGTCCGTAGGTAAAAGTTTTCAACTTTTACCAACGGAGCGAGGTTGGGGATGATCTGCGTGGCACCACCTTACTGGGCCATTTGAATTCTGGCGCTTTGATTTTCCACTAACTCCCATTATTTTATGTTATCAATTGTTTTTATTTTATATACAAGAAACAAAGCCAGCGCAGTTGGTTACAAAGTGAGTGGGAAATGCTTCAGGACCGGGGTTCGAATCCCAGGCCCCCCCAATTATTTCACATTCTTTTTCTTTCAGTGATCCAGCGTGCACACAAGCCAAGAAACCACCATGTGACCTCTTCATCCAACCTGCCAAGTTTCCAGGAGGCCGGATCTGAAGACCATCAATAAAGGAGTACCATAGGCCTTGGTCAATGTGCAGCACTGGAACGGGCAAGTCAAACGTGGGTCAAGTTCTATTAGGCCCAGAATCTGCTGTTTACACCCTCCAAATCACCAATTTCAAGCCCAATCCTTTTTTCTTTCTTTTTATTTTTCTTAATTAATTTATTTAGTTATTTCACTAAAACAAATTAATCATTTCTTTTATCAAAAAATCACAAAAATAATATTTTCATCCAATTAGATTTAAGTTAATTTTTTATCAAAAAATTAATTTATTTAATTAGAATATTTAATTTTAGATAACTTAAATTATTTTGTGAATAAATTAAAAAAATAATTAGAACAATTAGGTTTTTTTTATTTCTAACTTTATTATATTTTCTTTTTCTTAAAATAACCAAAAACACAAAAATAGGTTTAATTTAGTCATTTTTTAAAATTAATTTAATTACTAATTAATTGTGTATTTAATTTAAAAACCTAATTCTTTTTCTTAAAAAATATTTAAAACAACAAAAACATTTTTTCTTCCAATTAGGTTAAAAGGGGTCAAAACCCTAGTTCTCTCTCGTTCCTAATTTCATCGCGCGCGCTTTATTATTTTATTTTTACCATATCAATGTAATTGCTCACAAGTTGTAATAGATTAATTAGGACTTTTACTTTCATTTATCTCTTTTCTTTATGGGTTTGTTTTTGGCTATGTAAATACCCGAAGCCTTGTAATAGCGTAGCTTTACTTTCCACATTTTAAATTCCACAAAATATTGACTGTTAGATGTATGAATAATTAGGGTTGCATGACAAGAATGTATGATTAACTTTAAAACGGTTAGCTAACCCTAAATGTGCAAAGATAATAATCTGAAATTGAATCACTCGCACATGCGCACTCCTAGGGTACACTCCCACTTGGTTGCCTTTGGTAAACGTTCATTAAGTATAGGATGCTTTAGTGGTCACTCACTTGTCTAAACAAAGATCAAAGTCCCGTTTGGAAAAGTTGCCTCGAAATGGTTGCCTCGGAATGGTGGCCTAGGAATGGTTGCCTCGAAATTTTTGCCTCGAATAATTGATCTAAGACATTAGGGTTACTACTAAGACGTCCTAACATTGCTTTAGTGATCTTACGTCCCTTTCAAATTGACCCTTCAAACTCCAACGACGGTGTTACCTACTCACTAATAGTGGGATAGCACTGTCTAAAGGAAAAAAACATAGAACAATTCTTTCTTTCGAGTAGGTAGATTAGTTCTTAAGTACTTGCTCAATCCAAATAAACTTTTTCACACTTACACTCCTCTTTTAAACAAAGGTTTCAAAAACACTTCGTAACACTCTTGAAGACAGAAGCAAGGGTTAAATCGAAGTCAAAAACTTTTTCAAATCAAACACACAAGCAATTTTGAAAATGATGAGCAAGTACCTAAGAGCCTGTGGAAAACCATGGATATAAAGGGTGCTAATAACTTCCCTTTCTATAATCTACCCCCCGTACTCAAAATCTCGAAAAAAGGAATTTTTCTGTGCTTTTTTCCTTAACTGTTGGATAAAATAAAAGTCGGTGGCGACTCTTGCTTACCGCGACACTTTGCGAACACAAACGCAAAATGCAAACCAGCATTACTAAAACAGTCCCAGTTCTGGCCACCGTATCACAATCTCAAACTACTTCAGTCCACCCGCCAAGGTGATTTCGCCTCTCTCCAACGAGGTCTTAATTCACTAATCAAACTGATTACAATTCTACTTTGACAACTGCCAAAGTCTTATTGAGTACAACCACGACCCGATTTATCTCAAGGAATTTCACTAACAAAAGAAAGAATTAATCTGTGTACAAGATGTTTTTCATTACAAAAAGGGTATCACAAACTTGTGATGTATTACACAATTTTAGAGAATAGTATGAATATGATTTGCAGCGTTGAGAGATTGTATGATAGTAGCAATGTAAATTGTGAACAATTTAACCTTGATGTTTGTTTAATAGGCGCGGCAATTTGTGCAAATGGTTCTGAGATGATCATCTGGACGGTTAATGGGAGAGGGAGTAGGAGAATCAGAAATTATGATAGGTGAACGAGGAGTGTTTGTTGGAGTGGAATGATAGGGTGATGGTATTTCTGGAATGTCTATTATGGAGAGAGGTTGACGAACCATAAGAGGTTCTGTTATTCCAGGCATATGGATATTGGTATCAGAGTCTGTGAAAGAATCTTTTGGTTGGTTTGCGATAGCGTTTGGATTTTCTGGTTTAGGAGTTTCAATGTTTGGATTTTCAGTTTGGAGAGTGTGAGGGTTTTGATTTTCTGGTTAAGGAGTATGGAGGTTTGGATTTTCTGGGATAGGTGTTTGAAAGTCTTGATCAAATAGATCAATTTCAGAAAGAACTCTTGCAAGTTCTGGTTGATTTTGTTCTAGATATGGATTGCAAGAGTGAGGTTCGTTTAGGAAGTTTCCATGGGTTACATAAGGATCAAACTATATATAAAAGTATTTAAAAGTTTGAGGTGAGGGATCTTCTTTTGGTTGAGAGGGCAGTGTTTCAGATGTTGGAAAAACTATTGATTCTACAACCGAAACAAAGGAAGTGTTACCTTTCTTTTTAGAAGCTTTGGGTGTCCTCTGAGAAGATCCTTCTCCTGCTGCCTTTCTCTTCCTGGACTTCTTTAACACAACATCTGGAGCTTGCTTGTGAAGATCATGAATGTTAAGTTCTGGATCTGTTCCATCCTCCTTGCAAGCCTCTAAGTATCTGACCACAATCTCTTGTGAAGCATCAATCTCAGAAAATAACAGAAAATCTTTCAGAGGGATTCTCCTTGATGTGATGACTTCATGAGTAGAAATTGTTGGCTCCTTCTTAATGCTATCAATGATATTCATCTTTTTCATATTTTTGGCATTAATGGGTTTTCCAGCACATGCCTCCAGTGTGCTAATCTGCTGAGCTTCTGTCAGATGCTCTATCAACCTGTTCTCCTCCAGAATATCAGATATTAGTCTGCCAAGAGGAATCCAATCCTTCTTTGTCCTTTCTTCTTTCCTTATTTCTTTCACGCTTGTTCTCAGATGATTGAAAAGCAAGTGTGTAAGATTTATTCTTTACTTCTTTGAAATAAAATATAGCAGAAACTGTTGATCAATGTTGATATAATCAGGAGAGCTTGTTGGCTTCCTGTGGTTTATACATCCCAGAATAATCTTAGCCCAGATTTTGTAGTAATCCTTCAAATCCCTAATCTTGCTGGATGGATGATCAGAAGTAAAGATAACCCTTGCAATGGTTTTTAGGTCAGAACATTTTCCAACCATGTCGCTGCACCTAACTCCGCCGCCATTATACCCAATCAGTTTTCCAATCAAGTCTTCAGTGATTACAATCATCTTCCCTATTACGTAAGACGTAACTTGATGATTGGATGAAGTTGCATGAATCTATAATTCCTTTAGCAGAATGGGGAATACTGGACCTAGCAGACGATCAAAGTACCTATTCCAGCCTTGAGCAGTTACATCTTCAGAGAGATTAAACCCATTCTCCTTCAAGCTTTCAAAATCGATGATAAGCTCACATAAAACTTCAAGAGAATCGACTGGAGTGAGAAAAGTTCTTATTGGTTCCTCGTACTGTTCAGCTGTTGAAGAAGAACCGAGAGCACTTTGAAGATTTTTGACGCTTGAGGTAGATGCCATTGTTCAAACAGTTTGTTTTGAGATTTCAGAGAAAAAGGTTTTTGCAAAACGAAAGCAAGAGAGAGTAATAAAAGCGAGAAGAAATGAATGAAATATTGATTGTGTATTTATAATCAATTTTGAAAACATAATCAGTAAGAAAAAGAAAACAAATTAATGATTACACTGTAATTATGAAACCTGAAAATAGGGGATTTCGTGGAGATAAGAAACAATTACCAATGACGCATGTCTCAATGCATCAAATTAGAGCCTTAGACCCTTTAGAATTTGAACACGTGTTCGGCCTTAAAAGGTAGCTTGTGAGAGGATGATAGATGTTTGATAGTGTAAACTGCACGCCTCTATCTTTGAGATGACAGGTTCAAATCTTCTTAGATAGGTTCTGAAGCAACTGTACTCCTGACTTCTAAAGACATGTTGATCAGATGTTCACAAAGAAAATATAAAGTTCTGAGGATTAAGGAATATATAAAAAAAACTTCTTATTCTAGACATAATTTCATGCTGAGATGTTTCATAATGAAATTAAACCTATCTTCAAAAGTCCCATTGATGGTCTGTGTCAATAAATTTTAAAGTAAGAATTCCTTTTTGAATATAGTCCCTAATAAAATGATGTTTTATTTCTATATGCTTAGCCCTAGAATGCAAAATTGGATTTCTAGATAAACATATTGCAGAAGTATTATCACAGAATATACAGATGTTACTCTCAAATATGTTGAAGTCTTCAAGCTGACTTTTCATCCAAAGCATCTGAGTGCTGCATCCAGCAGCTGCTATGTATTTAGCTTCAACTGTTCACAACACAATTGTGGACTGCCTCTTAGTGGTCCATGAGATCGGATTATCTCCCAGAAACTGGCAGCTTCCAGAAGTACTTTTTCGTTCTACTCTGTCTCTAGTAAAGTCATCATCACAGTACCCTACTAAACTGTATTCACTGGTTTTTCTATAAAACAAGCAGGGTTAGTAGTACCTTTCATATACTTGAAAATTCTCTTAAAAGTTGTTAAGTGAGATTTTCTAGGATCTGATTGGAATCTGGCACATAAGCAAACACTGTATAAAATTTCAGGCCTTGAAGCTGTAAGATATAAGAGAGAGCCAATCATACCTCTGTAGATCTTATGTTCTACCTTTTTACTTACCTCTTCCTTTTCTAGAATGCATGTGGGATGCATTGGAGTCTTTGATGGCTTACACTCTGAGAGATCAAATTTCTTCAGAAGTTCTCTGATGTATTTGCTTTGGTGAATGTAAGTTCCTTCGGGAGTTTGATTGATCTAAATGCCCATAGAGAATTTGAGTTCTCCCATCAAGCTAATCTCAAACTCTGCCTGCATAGACTTAGCAAATTCTCTTCCCAGAGAAGGTTTAGTAGATCCAAATATTATATCATCTACATAAATTTGACAAACTAAAATTTCATTCTTAAATGTCTTACAGAACAAGATTGTGTCCACTTTCCCTCTGGTAAATTCCTTTTCTAACAGAAAGTTACTTAGTCTTTCATACCAAGCTCTGAGAGCTTGTTTCATACCATAAAATGACTTATTTAATTTGAAAACATATTATGGGTGTTTGGAATTTTCAAACCCAAGGGGTTGGTACACATAAACCTCTTCGTCAATGTAACCATTTAAGAAAGAACTTTGAAATCCATCTGATACAGAGTGATGGAATTATTTATAACAAAAGAGATTAAGAGTCTGATAGATTCTAACCTGGATATTGGAGAAAAGGTTTCTGTATAGTCTATCCCCTCTTGCTGACTATAACCTTGTGCAACCAGTTGCGCCTTGCTTCTGATGACTTCTCCTTGTTCATTCAGTTTGTTTCTGAACACCCACTTTGTTCCAATAACGTTGAATCCTTTTGGTTTAGGAACCAGATCCCATACGTCATTTATGGTGAATTAATTTAACTCCTCCTGCATAGCCAGAATCCAGTTTTTGTCTAGAAGAGCTTCATCAATTGTTGTTGGCTCAATCAGAGATACCAATCCCATGAGGGATTCTTCAGAATTTTTGAATGTTGATCTTGTTCTAATTGGATCTTCCTTCTTTCCCATAATTTTATCTTTAGGGTGAGCTAGGATGCTTCTGGATTGTCTTTTCTGGAGATGTTCTACAGAAGTTCTTGAAGTTCTTGGGAAATTTCCTTCTGATGTTGTTGGCACGTCTTTGTTGGGAACTTCAGATGAATTGTTTTCAGCACCTGTGAATTCAACTTCTATATCTGCAATAGATTCATTCTGCTTTGACTTTTGAGGGCCACGCTTGTCATCAAATCTAACACTGATTGACTCTTCTACAATCTGTGTTTCTATATTGTATACTTTTTAGCCTCTTGAGCGTTCAGAGTATCCTAACACAATCCACTTCTATGATTTAGAGTAAAACTTTTTCTAATGTTCTTTAGTGATAAGTATAAAATAGGTACATCCAAAAGGATGGAAATAAGAAATGTTGGGATTTCTGTTCTTCCACAATTCATATAGAGTCTTATCCAGAATAAGTCTTATGGAGATTCTATTATGAATGTAACATGCCGTGTTAATTGCTTCTGCCCATAAGATCTTAGCAATGTTAGTCTCATTGATCATGGTTCTGGCCATTTCTTGTAATGTTTTGTTCTTTCGTTCTACAACTCCATTTTGTTAGGGAGTTCTAGGACAAGATAAATCGTGAGAAATGCCATTTTAATTAAAAAATATTTCAATTTTTTTTCAAATTCTCCACCATGATCACTTCTGATTTTGACAATTCTATGATCTTTCTCATTCTGAACTTGGTTACAAAAAGTAGCAAACACAGAATGTGACTCGTCCTTGTGTCTTAAGAACTTTACCCATGTCCATCTGCTATAGTCATCTACGATCACTAACCCATACTTCTTGCCACTAACGGGTGCAGTTTTCAATGGTCCAAATAAATGTATGTGCAGAAGTTCTAATGGTCTAGAGGTAGAAATAACATTTTTTCTTTAAAGGGAGGTTTTGCAAATTTGCCTTTCTGACATGCTTCACACAGAGCATTTGAGCTGAACTTTAGACTAGGAAGTCCTCTGACCAAATTGAGTTTGTTAATCTGAGATATTCTTCTCATACTAACATGCCCCAATCTTCTATGCCAGACCCATTGCTCGTTGTTAATAGAAAGAAGGCATTTCACATTCTGACTCTTTAGTTTAGAAAGTTTTATCTTGTAAATGTTGTTTTTCCTCTTTCCATTAAATAAGATAGTTCCATCTTTCTGACTAACAACTTTACATGAATTTTGATTAAAGATTATATCATAACCGTTATCACTTAATTGACTTATGGATAACAGGTTATACATTAATCCATCTACTAACAGAACATTATTAATAGAGGGGAGGTTACCGTTACCTATTGTTCCAGAGCCAATGATCTTCCCTCTTTGATTGCCTCTAAAACCCACGTAGCCTCCAGGTTTAAGTTCCAGACTTTGGAACATATGCTTTATTCCCGTCATGTGTCGAGAGCATCCAGAGTCCAAGTACCATGACTGGTGTTTTAGTTTTGCTGTTAAAGATATCTGCTACATATATAATTTTGTCCTTAGGTACCCTTATCTTTTTGGGTCCTTGTTTGTTAGTGTTATCGAAATTCTGTTTGAATTTTGGTTTAGCAGAATAATCATAACTGGTGTATTTAAAGTCATGTGTGTGCCCATAGGTGAAGTGAGATTTTATTGGTGTGCGTTTAACAATTAAGTCCATGACTTTCTTAGGTTGGGATACTTTACCTTGGTATCCTATACCTTTTCTGCCATTTCTACTAACTCCATAGATCATTGAATCCATCTTGCTTCTATCTATATTTTTAGCCAGAAACTTCTGAAAACTATGATCATATTCCTTTATGATCTTGTCAGTATTACTGGGAACCTCTGATATTGTTTCCTTCTGAGAGTTTTGTAAATAATTTTCATGTTTTGAAATCTTTTCTTTTAACTCAGAATTTTCTAATCTCAGACTCTCAGTTTCTTCAAAGTCAGAAACAAGATCCTTTTTCAGGTTCTTGAATTTGACTCGAAGCTGCTGATATCTTTATAGAATTTCACTCAGACTTTCTCCTAATCAGCTTTAGTAAAATTAACAGTAAAGTCAGGAAATACCTCTTTTGTGTCTGATTCTGTTTCTGACCCAAATGCTTCTTTGTATTCTGTCACATTGACCATAAGCGCAATGTTGGCTCTTTTATCTTCCGACTCTGTGTCTGTGTCAGAAGTATCTGAGTCATCCCATGTTTCCATGAGACTTTTCTTCTTCTCCTTGAATAACTTCTTTTTTGGTTTCTCCTTCTGAAGCCTTGGGTAATCGCTTTTGTAGTTCCCTTGTTCATTGCACTCATAGTAGACAATGTCCATGTTTCTTGACTTTCTGTGACCAGAAGAAGATTCAGACTTTGTGTCTAGAGGAGGGTTCAGACTTTCTGAATCCAGAAGATGATTCAGACTTTCTGTATCCAGAGGGTGATTTATTCTGATTCCCTGTTCTTCTAGAGTTTCTGAATTTTCTTTTCCTCTGCTTCCACAGCTGATTGAGTCTTCTGGAGAGAAGAGACAATTCGTCTTCTTCTGATGAGGATCCATCAGAGGTTTCTTCCATAGCCTGCAAAACATTAGAATCAATTTTTTTGTTAGATTTTAATGCTAAAGGCTTACCTTGCTTCTGAGGATCGTTATCTTCTAGCTCTATCTCATGACTTCTGAATGAGCTGACAAGTTCCTCCAGAGATATGTTGTTGAGATCTTTTGTCGGCTTGAGAGCAGTGACCATTGGCCTCTATTGCTTCGGTAAACTTCTGATGATATTCCTTACATGATCAGAAGTTGAGTACCCTTTGTCAAGAACTCTTAGCCCAACAACTAGAATATGGAGTCATGAGAACATTGCTTCAATGGATTCACTTTCTTCCATATTGAAGGCTTCGTATTTCTGAATGAGCGCAAGGGCTTTGGTTTCTTTAACTTGCATGTTGCCTTCATGCGTCATTCTCAGAGAACCAAACATATTTTTAGTTGTATCTCTGTTTTTGATCTTCTCATAAACTGAATATGAGATGGCACTCATAAGAATCATTATGGACTTGTGATGATTTCTGAAGTCACGGTTTTGCTGATGAAACGTTCCTTTTCTATCAATCTTATGTCCACTTTCATCCATAAGATGCATGTATCCATCAATTACCATATCCCATAAATTAGCATCATGAGCCAGAAAGAAACTCTCAATTTTGTCTTTCCAGTAGTCAAAGTTTTCTCCACCAAATACTGGAGGTTAGCCGCTGATTTTGTCCTTATCATCATGATAGTCATTGCTGATGTTCTGACTTGGTCCCACTATAGTGTTTTTCTTAGCTTGGATCTTGTACTGACACGGCTAAGAGTATGAACTCAAAAACATGCACTCTGATACCAATTGAAGAAGTGAAAAACAAAAGAAGGGGGGTTGAATTGAAACTTTAAAATTAAATACAAATGACACAATGATTTTTATCCTGGTTCGCTTGATCTCAAACTACTCCAGTCCACCCACCAAGGTGATTTTGCCTCTCTCCAACGAGGTCTTAATTCACTAATCAAACTGATTACAATTCTACATTGACAACTTCCAAAGTCTTCTTGAGTACAACCATAACCTAGTTTATCTCAAGGAATTTCACTAACAAAAGAAAGAATTATTCTGTGTACAGGATGTTTTTCGTTACAAAAACGGTATCACGAACTTGTGATGTATTACACAATTTTAGAGAATAGTATGAATATGATTTGCAGCCTTGAGAGATTGTATGATAGAAGCAATGTCAATCATGAATAATTTAACCTTGATGCTTGTTTAAATAGGCGCAGAAATCTGTGCAAATGGAAACTTTATAATTGGCAGTTAATGCACTTTCCATAGTATGAAGATCCTTGTCTGTTTGTAGCCGTTGCAATTGACACTGCTTTGATGGAATAGTAACGCTTCAGAACATAAGGAATCTGTTGCTGCTTTGCTTCAGAACTTGGGAAGTCAGAATCATAATGTCATGTTTGCAACATTAGACTTCCGTTCAGAGTTAAGATGTCTTTCTCTTTAGCACAAGTTCTGATCTTCATTCATCAGAACATTTTGATATCAGTCTGCATACACAACATGAACTCCTTTGTAGCTTAACTTCTGATACACTTCCGTCAGAACTTCTGTACAACATAGAACACAAATTTAGAGTTCATATTTGTTCTTTGTGTTTGTTATCATCAAAACTCTTACGAGGGTTGTAGAATCAAACTATGTTCTAACAACTAACATCTCTATTATAATGATGCTCATCCTTTGAGGATATTGAACTTGAACCCATTAGAGATTTTAACTTCAATCCTTGCTCCTTATTAGTGTCTTTTTTTTTTCTTCTTTTTCTCAATCTTCTTTTCATGTTTATCTAAGCAATTGAGTTCTTGCTCGTGTTCTTCCAACTTTCCAAACAAGGAGTTGAGATCAAGTGTTGCAAGATTGTTGGCTTCCTTGACCACAGTGACCTTTGGTTTCCAATTCCTAGTAAGACATCTCAAAACCTTGTTAGTAGCAATAGCATCGGATGTAGGATTACCTAGAAAATTTAAACGATTAATAAGATGCGAGAACCACTTTTGCATTAATTGAGCAATGGTTTCACCATGCTTCATGCGAAAGAGTTCAAAATATTGATTGAGTGTATTAATTCTAGCTTGTTTGACCTCATTAGTTACCTCATAGGTAACTTGTAGAGCATCCCACATAATTTTAGAGGTTCGACAATGGAAGATGCGACAGAACTCATCAACACCAAGAGCGGGTATGATAATATTCTTTGCTTTCCAATCATGTGACCACTTTTTATTATCATCCTAATTCCATAGGCTTTTCAGCTTAGGTAAAGTAACACCATCAACTTCATATGTCACCCGTGTTGGACCATTTTGAATGGCTTCCCACACTCCTTTGTCATATGAGTTAACATGAATTTGTATACAAGCTTTCCAATAACTATAGTTTTCTCCCTTAAAAATTAGGGTTCTTTTATAATACCCTTTAGGTCCGTACGCCATTTTCTAATGAGTGTCGAAGCCAGAATGAACCGAGCTCTTGATCCTACTTGTTAGACATCGGCCCCTTATCTATAGGGGGAATAGATCACCAAATCAATTTTCCAACTAAAATTATGATTTTAAATTTTTTTCAGTAAAAGAGTACGAGCAGAAAACTTTAAAATTTTGTCATCTATACGAACCATGTTATTGGAAGTCGGATATGCAGATGAAAAATTGATTATGGAATGAAAGCAATAACTCTCAATTATTAATACTTCAATCAAGTTACACATTATTAATAGTTTTTAACAAGTTACTAGTAATGTTATTTCCAATGGAAATTATCAAAAGAACTAACAAAACAATTTGTTGAACACTTGGTGTGCAATTGAGTTTTTCAAAATTTTCCCTTAAGTTGTGTTGATACAAAAAATCACTTTTAAACAAAAGTGATTATAAGCAATATCAACACTTGATTCAAATAAAAAAACATTCCATAAAAATTCTTACAAATCAATTTATAATGCAATGCTATTAAAAAAATTGAATGATGAAAATTAAAGCAAGTAAAAACAATAAGAAAAGAGACCTAAGGATTTGTCTTCACAGTTCTCCACTTTCATCCTCCCGTGTGGATACGTTTGTGCCTAATTCCAGTGGAATTAGGATAATTCTTACTATGCAAAAAAGATGATATAAGGGAATTGTTCCAAGAGAAACTACACACACGCTAAGCTTGTAGTTAATTCAACCCCTTCTCTTCCTATGATCTTGAGAAACACCATTACACAATATATTCCAATTGACTTGTCAATATTTCTACTCTTTTGCATTCTTTATCTCCAAAGCTTTAGCGTATGATCAATTGCACCTATTGCAACACAAGACTTCAATTTTATTTGTTGTGCTCACGTTACTTCCTTTAAACTCTTTATATCCAAAGGGTTCTTTGTGTTCTTTATCTTTAAAGGCTTTCACTAGGCGGCAATCCTCTCTTTAATGTCTTGCACGAAAACCCCAAAATCAATCAATAATCTTGGAGGATAAACCCGTGGTTTTTCCGGATGAAGACCCCTACAAATCTCAACCCAATATTATTGGCTACGCAAGAACCTAATTGGATGTTATCAAATCTCTCATAGATGGCACCCCAACAAAATATCCTTACAATGGTTTGTTAGTGTGTATGCATAGGTTAGAGGTTGAAGGTGAAGAGAAATTGTAGGAAATGTTTTTGGTATCATAAATTTTGAATGATGCATGAATGATGTAAATATAGTTGTGGAAGTTTAGGTGCAAAAAGGAGATTTTCCGAATTAAAAAGAATTGAAAATTGGCCTAAACAAATAGTATGTGTCAACACATACTTCAAGTTTCAACTATATGTGTCGACCTGAAAAGATGAATGTGTCGAGCAAACCAAGTTAAAAGCTACAGGCTTTAAAACAACAATAAATGTGTCGGCCTAAAATTTTTATGTTTCGACATATAAAATAAGTATTTCTTCAATTTCAGAAAAGCTTCAGTATGTGTCGACATGTATGATGCATGTGTCGACCTAACAAAGTCAGAAGCTAAAATGATTTATTATTGAATTGCATGTGTCATTCTGAAATATGTATGTGTCAGCACATGCAATTCAATTTTGTGCATATAATGCTTTTTAATGCATGGGACTGTTTACAACCTGGTTTAAAATAATTCATACTCTTCCTACGACTTATAAATGTACAAGATGCTAAACTAAACTTAGAGATAACGTCCAATGTATAGAAAAGCTAGGTTCTCGCAATTTTGACATCACTTAAAACAAATCTAGAGGAAAGTTGTAGTCACACACAGCTCAAATTCATTCAGAAAAGTCCATTACTCCTTTTGTCACACATAATTAGAACTCCCCCTTAAGCGAAAACCCAAATCACCAGAAAATCCAAAATACCAAATATGAACTACCCAAGTTCACACATCAGAGGCACATGCAGAAGAAGAAAAATAAACCTCACATCAGGATTTTCACATCAGGCAAGATATCAGAACATTAGGTAAGACGTCATGCATACATATCACCATCAGAAGTAGCAGTAGTATAAATACATGCAAGCAACAATCACTACTCTCCCCATAGCAGTAGTACAATCCTACCACAATGTTAGTCAACATGTCAAGACATGTGACAAAACATCAGGACAAACAAAACACACTAACACTTTATTCCCCAATTTTAGCAAAAAATTGACAAAAATTAGAGTAAATGTAAACACGAGTTGGAAGCACACAAATTCCACACAAGCAATAAACACAGATGGAAGCACAAACACTAGGAATGAAAACACAAAACTCCATATGGAAACACACTAAACAATAAACATTATCAATTTTAGGTGGTATTCCACCTCTTGCCCTTGTCAAAGACTCTTCTGAACCCCTTGTTGTTGTCACTACCCCTTATATCAATAGCAATTTGTACATGCTTATCATGCCTCAAAACATAGAGGAAAGGCATAATATTTGTTGGATTCCTTCATACCTATAATTACTATAACTCCTCAAAAGAGAAAGTTCCAATCCCACTGCTTATGTTTTCAATCTGATTTACTTTAAACATAACAATAAGTTGTTCCTTGTTGTCCATATGCTCCAAAGTAACAACCCCTCCTTCAACAAGATTCTTGATTAGTTGATTGTGACTATTAAGGTTCTTGTTCCACCCATGTTGAATGAGATGTTTAATATCACTCAGATCTTCACAATATAATGTTAAGACATCATATTTGACATTATAATCCATACCAATTGAGAGTAACCTCTCCTTGTTCCACCATGTTCAGCTTCTACAATAATCAAATTGTTTCTCAATGAGTTACATCATTAGTATTGCTATCAAACTTTGCCTTGCAGAATTTTTTCAGGTTGAAAGAGTAAGGCACACCATAAAAATGATTGCAATGATGTATTTCAATATCTTCCTTTCTTGAGTAGTAGGAGACATCTTTGGTTAAATCTTAGAAGTACGACATAAATTTTATTTTTTCTTATTGGATTCAAAGATGTCTTCTTCATTAAGATGGCTTGAAATTATTTCATTGGATTGTTCTATCTGGCATGTAGTAGAGAGACATTTGTTGACTTAACAACTAACTGATTCAGAGCTTGCAAATTCACAAATTGCCTCCCTTAATGCCTCACCAGTCTGCACAGAGGATGTTCCAACATTGTCTTCTGTAACACCCCACTTTCCCACAATACCAATTACATCAACATATATTAGAGTACATAAGGAGGATGTCACATACTTCAAATATTCATAAAATTCAAAGTCACTTTATTACTTCTTTTATCCTAACATAATTAATTCGGCAGCGGAATAATAAAATTAATTCAATTCCATGTCATTACAACTTCAACAACAAATAAAACTCCACAAATGTGTGGTCTAACACAAGTCAAATGGAATATATGTAACAAAAGATATAAAGAAAAACATAAAAAAGATCCCCAATTCCTGTGTTACGTATCAGAGCGACTTCTAAGACTCGATCAGGTAACACTCACTCTAAGCACTACTCATGTACGTGATTATTTGTACTCCCAGGGGAGCATATACACAACAACACAAAAGGGGTGAGAATTTCATTTAATAAATGCACGGTGAATCTCACATTCTAAGGAGTAGTAATCACATAATCCACATATCATACAGCGCTTAGCAACATAACATATCATTCACGTAATACAACATCAACTTAAAATAATGCAATGTAATGAGACTAACATCAACTCAATGCATGTGGTACCATCAGGGCATAAGCCCTAATCTCGTGTTCCAATTTGGGAAATAACAGGGCATAAGCCCTCATCACAATTCCATTACAGGCCAACAAAAGGGCATAAGCCCTCACCAGTATGCAATGTGCGACATCATATGCGATAACATAAGTATACACCATAAGGCATAAGCCTTCAACATTCATCAATACATACCATCATCGTCGTCATCAGACAACATAAATTCCACATAAAATCCCATGTTTCAAACTTAACTTATTATTAATAGTAACCTCCTTATGTCCACCTAAGCCTTACTAATTATTATGGATCGAGAGAATACACTATACACGCCAGAACGGGAAGAAATCGCGAAAACGAGAATTTTTACACCTTCACCTGCCCATATGTGTCCAGCTGCCTATGATACGCATACGGATCATGCGCCTAGACTTCATATGCGTACCATACACGTATGACTCTTGCTCCCAGACCTCATAGACGTACCGTACGCGTACGAGCAACATCATTTCCTTCCCTTTAACTTTTCCAAACTCACCATACGCGTATGACCCTTCCATACGCATTTGGTCTCTCTCCATATGTGTATCATACGCATATTGGTAGAAGGCCGTACTGGCACTGGGGACAGGGAGTATACCATAAGCATACGGCCCTCTGGGACGCCCCCCATATGCGTATCATATGTGTATGACCAGTTAGCTTCACAAATTCCTGCAATCGCATCAATTTGTTTTCTATTCGTTTTGAGCACTTTCAACCTCCAAAATTGGGTCCAACACAACATTCTTTCACATAACAACTTATGGATTTCATATAATTTCATTATCCTACGAATCTACAATAATTTCTACATCTAATTTTTCATTTTTTGTCACATTCCTAGATCTATATGAACAACACAACAACAGTAAAAACCAGCAGCAACAACATATTCATTGCATATATTGGATCATGAATTTCATACAAGAATCACATGGAATCACATAATTCAAACCAAGAAGACATTCATCAATTCATACATGAAAAACCTAAATAGGGAAAGGAACCCTCACTACCCTCTCATGTTAATATCACTAAGTTAGAGAACCCATTCAATGGGGAATTTTCGTTTTCCCTAGTTCTCTCTTCTATTCTCTTCTCTATTTCTACGTGACAATAGTTTTTCTCTCAAATGATCTAACACTATTCTATCGTGTTTTATTATTACTAACCCTCAACTAAGAATAATAATTAAAAATAATATTAATATTAATATTAATAATAATATTAATAACAATATTAATAACTCTTAATAATAACAATCATATTAATAGTAATAGTATTATCCCTCAGAACTAAGTTTCACCATAAAATTCCAGAGTAAAATCAAAATCAAAATCAAAAAACAATGACTATGTATTTAAATAAGGTGTTACATATTCAACATCCATCCTTTGTTCAGTAATTGAATCGTCAATTACCACACTGATATATTCTATTGTCATTCTAGTTCTGGATTTAAAAACTGTATAAGCTCTCCTTCTTAAATAGTAACCCAGAAATATGCCTTCGTCCCTTATTGGTACCATCTTAACCTTTTGGTTTTTGTCACTCAAGACACATCATTTACGTCCAAAGATATGAAAGTATTTGACATTAGGCTTTCTTCCTTTCCATAGCTCATATAGAGTTGAAACAACCGGTTGAAAAAATCATCGAGATGAAATCAATGAAGTTGCCATTGAACATTTTTTATCACACAGGAAGGGAAAGGTAAACATCGAGTAAGCCTGATAAGGGTGAAATCAAGGTCGAACGACCAAGAGATATGGGTAAGGGGGTCTGTTAAGCGTGGGGAATATATTAGCACCCCACACGCCCGTAGTACTCTACGGTATCCACTCTTGTTGTTCTAATAAAAGGGTGTGTTCAAATCTACAACTTAACAACTTAGGAGAAAAATTCAAAGAAGGAATGCATGCGAAAGAAAATAGAAAATAATGTAGGGAAAATAAAGTTGTGCTCGCTCTGGCCTTACCATAATGCCTACGTATCCTTTTTGAGGAATTAGAGTTATCATAGTTCGACTCACTAGTTTCGGTGGGTTTGTATTTTTTGATGAACAATATTAATTTCTCCTTTTGTTGCAACTCGACCTTTGGAGACTCACACGTCAACACATAAGTGAATTAACATGTTCTACCTATCAAGGTATTTGCAAATAAAAATGCCCGATGGCGGATAATGCTATACTCGTGCTCTAGAAATTTAGACATAGTGCCACCCTACCTTTGGGGATTTACACATCATGTTGTGTAGAGTAGAATTAACACATCCTTTTTAAAGTTCCAAAGAAAGGCCCGAAGGAGGAAAAAGTTTACACTGGTTGATGTTTTTTACCTTGAAAAAGGATTTGGATATTGTTAGATGTTTTATCATTTACCAATAAAAATGTTTTAGTTTTAATGCAAGAATTCAAAGAAAAGAAAACAACTAAGGGTGACTATCCTAATCTCTAGCCCTAGTGTAATCATACAATGATGGCCGTATGGTTGAGTTTTCAAAGGGAAATATCTACCCTAGGTTAGCATGCATGGATACCTATCCTAATGTCTATCTCGAATCATCACCAAAGGATGAATCAAGAAGTCCTAAGGGAGCATAGCAAAGGTTTACAACCTAAATCTATGTCTATTGTGAATCATCATAAAAGGTTGAACCAAGAACTCCTAAGGGAACATGCCAAAGGTTCACAACTTAAGAAAAAATGTACACAAGGATAGAAAGAAAGTAATCAACAAGCTCAAGAGAGCACCCACATGCCACGAGTAGTACACACTAACTCAGGTAAATGCCTAACCAAGATATTTCGAATCGAGGTAGGTGAAATAAAAATTAAGATAAATGCTTTAGCTAAGGAGAGAGGATCACCCAAAGCAAACAAGCGGGATTCATGAACGTATAAGAATAGAAATGCTTTAGCTAAGGGGAGCAGATAACCCAAAGCCAACAAGCGGGAGAAAGATGAAATAAGAAAAGAAGAGAAATGCTTTAGCTAAGGGGGGACGAATCACACGAAGAAAACAAGCAGGTAGCAGAATGTCAGCATTGGCCATTGCAAACTCCTGCCAAAGTGTGAGGGTTGGAACAAAATCATTTTCCACATGACTGACTCGATACACAAGATCTGACAAATACGAAGCATCAACGTACAACGTGAGCTAAGGATGACACAGACTAGAATGTGCGGGGGTTGGCTACTAACCCTTTCTGCTCGCCTCCTTTTGAGCACTTATCATCTGTAATATATGCGAGCACAAATGTAAACACACCTATAGAATACCTACTTCAAAGATAGGGTTTTAAACAAACACAAGTAGCACGCATAATGCACAAAATGTGAAATAGCCCTAAACAAGTCTTTAGATAAACTAGAGGGATTCCTAACATGATCAGCAATGGAGACCTCCATCATACATCTCTAGTCCTACTTCTCATGGCAAAGAAAGCGACAAACTTCAGACTTCTCATGATATCTAGGAAACTATAAAGTACGGAAAAATAAGTCAGAACCAAAATGATACCAAACGAACAATAGTTTTGCAACACAACAAGAAAAGCAGAGAAACCAGGAGAACTTCGTGCAAGCTTTGCATCGACCAAAGAGAAATAATCAGAAAATAGGATGTAAAATTAAGCGTCGAAGCATCCATGTGAAAATATATCACACGCGTTTGAATCATCATGTAATAGTCCTGCACAAAAACTATAAAATGCAAAATAATCTGCCAATGTCTCATGGTACGAGAGACATGCGTTGGAAACTTGCACAAAATAAACCAAATGAGTTAGAAATTAACAAGACAATGTAACTCAACCTAAGCATCATTCGAGGCTCAGAATCTACCATTAAACCTCTTATCATGCCAAAGAAATTAATTCGAGGATATAGAATTGATAAGGACGCGTTAAAATCCTAATTCTAAACATATGCCAAGCTTTAGTTCAATTAATTCCTAAACTAAATAGAAAAATTATGGAAAAAATATCACCAAGTTAGAAATCAACATGTTAATACCCACACCAAATACAACAAAAAAAAAAAGTAAAAGAATTATCCCAAATTAATTGCTAAAATTCTAACAACAAATTAGGAATTGAAATAGAACAGGGGGTGTATGTTGAATCAAGGAGTATGTTGTAGTAAACTGCTATATCCAATCAGATAGGGTGTATAATAATTTTTTGTTGCACTTAGCTTCAGTATGCCAAAAATGATGGTATCGGGCCTAGGCGAAATGCAATGAAACCAAGGCTCCTCCACTCAATCCAACAACACAACCCATATTTTTATTTTTCTGCATCAAACCTTCAGGAAGTGAAATTCAGTGGTTCTTGACTTTGGAGAGGGAAATCCAGAAAACTCAGAGAAGACGAAGGTAATATTCCAAACCTTCCGCTTCTTCTTCCTTAAACTTTCCTCTACTTCCTATTCTGGTTTGTCTTGAAAAAATGAAGATGATGATGATAGTTATCGCATAGGTGCAGAAGCGTTATGTTGTTGTTCTGGTTTGCTGTGATGAATATGCGAAGGTGATGAAGGTTGAAGTGCCCTCAGATTCGTCTTGAATTTGCAGAGATGATGCGTGAAGTTCGTTTGAATATGAACGCAGGTTGATGAAGATATAAGAGCATGGATGGAGATTTGGTTCAGACAGAGAGTATAGCTTTTTCTGGTTTTTAT